>JAQZBX010049618.1:0-19871 GCA_029593785.1 Cabassous unicinctus
AGTGAATGACATAGTTAAGGTGCTAAAAGAAAAAAATAGGCAGTCAAGAATTCTATATCCAGCAAAGCTGGTATTCAAAAAATGAAGGAGATTTCAAAATGTTCACAGATTAACAGAAATAGAGTTTGTCAACAAGAAATTTGTCTTTAAATGGAGTTCTGCAGGTTAAAGAAAAAAATAGGAGATAGTGGGTTATAGGAGAATGTAGAAAGGAATATTATTAGTAAAAGTAAATAAAAAGGTAAAATATGACATCTATAAAACTAAAGAAAATATAGCTAATGTAATAATGCCTTGACAGTAATAACATTGAATGTTAATGGATAAAAATCTCCAATCAAGAGACACAAATTTGCAAAATTGATAAGAAAATATTACCCAACTATATGTTGTCTGCAATGAATTCACTTTAGAAATAGACTTTAAATGCAACACTATTGTAAAAGACAAAGAAGGATACAAATATTTTAAAAAGGCTAATCAATCAAGAAGAAAGAATAATCATAAACACCTATGCACCTAACCAGGCTGCCCCAACACTCATGAGACAAACATTGGAAAACTAAGTCAAGAATTAGATACTCCTGCAATTATAGTGGGACTTTAATACACCCATATCAACATTAAACAGAACATCTTAACAAAATTCATAAAGAAACAGAGACTTGAATACTGCATTAGTATATCTAGACCTAATAGTCAGATACCGAACAATACACACAAATGCAGAAGGATATATATTCTTCTTTAGTGTACCTGAATCATTCTCCAAGATAGACCACATGTAATGTCACAGAATAATACTTGGTGAATTCAGAAAGATTTAAAATTTTCAAGCTAATTTACCTGACCACAATGGAATGAAGCTAGAAATCAATAAGGCACAGAGAACCAAAATTGAGACAAATATATGGAAGTTAAACAGCGTAATCTTAGATAATCAGTGAGTCAAGGAGGAAATTGCAAACAAAATCATTAACAATGATTAAACAAATGAAAATGAGAACACAACACATAAAAACATATGAGATGCAGCAAAACCAGCTTTGAGAGGGAAATTTATAGAATGAATGCCGATTTTAAAAAGAAGAAAGAGCTAAAATATGAAACCAAACTGTATACCTAGAAGAACTAGGAAAAAACAACAACAAACTATTATCAAAGCAAGCAGATAGAAGGAAATAACAAATTTTAGAGAAGCACTAAATGAAATTGAGAATAAAAAATACTAGAACAAATAAGTAAATCCAAAATCTGTTTCTTTGAGAAGACTAAAAATTTGACAAACTGTTTGCTACACTAACAAAGAAAAAAATGGAGATGAAAACACATAAAATAAAAAAGTGAGGGAGGGGTAATCACCACCAACACCACAGAAATAAAGTGTATCATAAGAGATAACATGAAAATTTACATGCCAATATGGTGGCTAACTTAGATGAACTGGACAAATTTCAAGAAACACACAAGCACTCTGCATTTATGAAAGAAGAAATGAATGAACTCTACAGACAAATCACACATAACAAGATTAAATTAATCATAAAAAACCTCCCAACTAAGATGAGACCCAGGACCAGTTGCCTTCACATGTGAACTCTACAAATGATTTCAGAAAGAACAAACACCAATCCTGCTTAAAAATTTCCAAAATATAGAAGTGGATAGAACATTGCCTAACTGATTCTATGATGCCAACATCAGGCTAATACCAGAGCCACATAAAGAAGCCACAAGAAAAGAATTCAACAGACCAATTTCTCTAATTGTCCTGTATGCCAAAAACCTCAAGAAAATACTTGCTAAACATATTCAACAACACCTCAAATGAATTATACACCATGATCAGGTGGGTTTCATCCCTGATATGCAAGGATGTTTCAGCATAATAAAGTCAATCAATGAAAAACAGCACATTAAAATATCGACAGAAGAAATCACACAATAATTTCTAATGATGGAGAAAAAGCATTTGATGAAATACAACATCTTTTCTTGATTAAAAAAGCTTCAATACATAAGAATAGAAGAAAACATCCTCAAGATGATACAAGACATATATGAAAAATTCACATGTAACATTTTATTCAATCAAGAAATTCTAATGGCTTTCCCTCTAAGATCTGCAAAAAGACAAGGATGTCCACTTTACTGTTCTTATTTAAAATTGTGTTATAAGTACTTGCTCAAGAATTTAGTCAAGAAAAAGATATATCAAGCTTCCAAATTGTAAAGGAGGAAGTAAAAATTTCATTAATTGCAGATGACATGATCCTGTACATAGAAAGCCCTGAAAATCTACAATACATGTTCTAGAGGTGATATATGAGTTCATTATAGTAGCAGGATATAAGATCAACATGTAAAAATCAATGATATTTCTATACACCAATAATGAGCAATCTGAGGAGGAAATCAAGAAAAAAATTCCATTTACAAAAGCACTTAAAAATGAAAACATAGGGATAAACTTAACTAGAGATTTAAAGGAACTGTACACATAAAACTGCACAACATTGGTAGAAGAAATCAAAGAATACCAAGATACAAGGAAGAATATTTATTTTCCTAGATTGGAATAATAAACATTAAGGTGTCTGTTTTAAAAAAAAAAATGATTTACAGCAGCATATTCACTGAATTGAAAGAGGTAATAATGAAATTTATTTGGAAGGGCAATGGGCTCAGAATAGCCAAAAATATATTGAAAAACAAAAACAAAATTGGAAGAATCATGGTACCAGACCTTCAATCATAGTACAAATTTACAGTGGTCAAAACTGCATGGTAGTGATTGCAGGCAAAATGATGTCGGTTTAAGTGGGCACTCACCACTCTCTCGCAAAAGACAGCTGATTGGGGACAGGATCCAGGCCATGTGAGCTGCTCTGAAAGCCCACAGAGCAAGATCATTTAGGGCATCAATCTGGAGGGAGCTGAACAGGGAGATAGAATGCTAAAGATAAAACTGTGAGTTTTTAGCCAGGTGGAAGTCATGGATAGCTAAGCCCCACCCTCAGGACAAAAAGGAAGTGTAAGCCCGGAGTACTGTGGCCACCCAGCAAGAGGGAGCATTCTCTGAGAGTGGGAGTGTTCTGGCAAGGGGTCAGGAGTTTCCTTTTTGTGGGTTTGGTTGCCTGGTCCTCCTTAGAGCTTTGGGGAGCACACCAGCTGGGTTGAATTGGCACCAGGCTGAGGGGAGAGGTGAGTCTACAGAGGAAGCCTGATTTACCTAACCACACTGTGATACAAAGGCTTGGCCTAAGAGAGGGTGGAGTCAACCAATTTAATAGTTCTGAGCTGAGGACTACCTGAATTTCAACTTCCCTAAGGGAGTCAGGCAGTGGAAGTGCTTAATAAGTTTTCAAGAGCCTATTTAGGTTCCCCTGGGAGGAAGGGGTGGTCTAGAAGAGGCTTGAAAAATCACTTAGGTGTGGTGTACTGGGTCATCAGGGTCCAATTTGAATTTCAAAAGGGAACTCAACCTGAGCAGGAGGGAGGCGGGAGTGACCTGCTCATACAGCCTGCTGAATCCAGCTGCCCAGGAGAGTAAAACCTGCCTAGGGGAAAGTGACTGAATAGCATTCTGAAGAGCTGGCTGACCCAGTTGGAGGGGTAGCTCAGTGGAGGAATCTTCTGCATGAAATTCATGACGTCCCTGGTTCGATTCCTGACTTTTCTAAGAGTGGTGATCCAAAGGGATATCAAACATCCAGCTGATACCGTGGGACAGAGAAAAAATAGACATTATTTTTAAATTAGCTTCTTTTGGGTCCCTTATTTTTCCAAAAAGAGGTTACTTAAAAATGATTTTTTTTAACTTAGTTTACTTACTAAAACCTGCCTCAAAACCTGCAGAGAGAAGTCTGCACGGTAATTGATTGATGAACACAGGCAGCCTGAAAGGCTCCACAAAGACCCAAGAAGGAATGTTGTTCTTCCTTAGCTTTGTTTGACTGCTTGCTTGTGTCTTTGTTTGAGGGTTTTTTTTTGTTGTTGTTGTTGCTTTGCTTTTGTTTTTCTTTCATCTTTCCTTCCCCACACGTTTTTAAAATTAGGTGTTGCTGGCTTGTTTCTTCTTTGCTGTGCTTCTCCTTCCTTGATTTCCCATTTTCTGTTTATGCTGATTTTGTCTACCAACATTATGACTTTTCCTTCCTTCATCTTTCTATCTTCTCCTTTCTGTTATGGTTCTTACATTCCACCTTTTTTTCTTAGTCCACAACTTCACTGGTTTCTATTTCTGTCTTATCTATTCTGTCTTCTTTTTTTATTATTATTAACTTTTTTTTTTCTGTCCTTTCTTTTCTCTTTCTCGCTCTCCTCATCATTCTGGCATTTTAAATCATTCTATATATTTGTCTCTATTCAGTTTCCCATTTCATAGTAGGTACTCCACTCTTTTATTCCTATTACTCTACACTGCTCAAATGAATTAAATATTAATTTTACTAAATCTTATATGGCCCCTCTTCTAACTTTTATCATTATTTCTATTATCCTTTTTGTTTTCTTACCTCTTTCGATTTCTCTGGCCCTAATTTTTTTCCTCGAGGGAACATAGAAAACAGCAAGGGAAAAGAACAAGAAGAACAAAGTGTCAAAGAGAAAACTTAAAGCACACGCAAAACCAGCAGCTAAATAGAACTCTAGAGCAGAGAGAGAAGCTAATCAACTGAATAAACCCATCAAGAACAATGATGAGCAGAGGGCAACAAAAAATTAAAACCATACTAAGAAACAGGAAGACATGGAGCAGTCCAATGAACAAACTAAAAACCAGGAAGAGATACAGAACATCAAACAACTAATCAAAGCTTTCTACACAAATATCGTTGACCAAATTAATGAAGTGAAGGAAGAGATCAAGGATATTAAGAAGACACTGGCAGAATATACTGAGGAAATTGTAAGCATACATAAAAAGATAATGGTGATGAACTGCACAATCTAATAAATAGAAAAGACACTAGAATCAAATAAATAACAGCAGATTTGAACAGGCATAAGAAACAGTGATGTGAAAGACAGTACACCTGAAATAAAACGTAGAGTAGAACAGATAGATAAAAAGATAGAAGAAATCTAGCAGGAACTTAGGGATTAAAAATGACAACACAAAACATACAAAGCATGCATTATAGGCATTCCAGAGGGAGAAGAGAAGGTAAAAGGAAAAGAAGGAATGTTGAAGGAAATAATGGCTGAAAACTTCCCAACCCTATTGAGGGAGATGGACGTACATGTACATGAAGCACAGTGCACCCCAAACAATATAAATCCTAACAGGTCTACTCCAAGACATATGCTTGTCAAAATGTCCAATGCTTAAGACAAAGAGAAAATACTCAAGGCAGCAAGAGAAAAGAGAACCATCATATACAAGGGAAGTTCAATAAGATTAAATGCTGTTATTTCATCTGAAACCATGGAGGCAAGATATCAGTGGTATGACATAGTCAAGGTATTCAAAGAAAAAAAACTTCCAGCCATGAATTTTCTATCCAGCAAAGTTGTCATTCAAAAATAATGGAGACTTCAAAATATTCACAGATAAACAGAAATTATGAGAGTATGCCAATAAGAAACCTGCCCTTCCAGAAATACTAAAAGAAGTCTACATGTTGAAAGGAAGAAACAGGAGGGAGAGAGTTTGAAGGGACTGTAAGAACAACTAAAAAGAAAAAAAAAAGAAATAAAAACAACATATGATATATATAAAAAGAAAATATGGCTGATGTAAGAAATTCCTTGAGAGTAATAACACTGAATGTTAATGGATTAAACTCACCAGTCAAGAGGCACAGATTGGCAGAATGGATAAGGAAATATGACTCATCTATATGTTGTCCACAAAAAATCCACCTTAGGTCCAGGGATTCAAAGAGGCTGAAAGTGAATGGCTAGAAACCAATTTTACAAGCAAACAACAACAAAAAAGAAAGCAGTAGTTATACTAATATAAGACACAACAGACTTTAAATAAAAATCTAGTGAAAGAGACAAAGATGGACTCTATATATTAGTAAAAGCCAAAATCTTTCAAGAAGAAAGAAGTATCATAAACAGTTATGCACCTAATCAGGACACTTCAAAATACATGAAGAAAACACTGGAAAGACTAAGTGGGGACATAAATACCTCTGCATTTATACTGGGGTACTTTAATACACCATTAAAATCTTTAGAAAGAACATTTCGATAGAGAATCAATAAAGAAACAAAGACTCTGAATAATACATCAGAGGATCTGAAGGTAATAGATATATACAGAACGCTACACTCAAATACAGTGGGATATACATTCTTCTCGAGTGCACATGGATCATATTCCAAGATAGACCACATTCTAGGCCACAGAACAACTCTTAATGAAATCAACAGTTTGTATAATTGTATAATTGAGATTATACAAAGTAATTAATCTGACCACAATGGAATGAAATTGGAAATCACTCAGGACCTGAGAACCAGATTGGGTACAAAAATATGGAAGTTAAACAACACACTCTTATACAAACAGTGAGTCAAGGAGGAAATCTCCAAAGAAATCAGGAAATACCTTGAAATGAATGAAAATGACAACACAACATATAAAAACCTATGGATGCAGCCAAAGATGTACTTAGAGGGAAATTCATAGCTATAATGCATATATCAAAAAAGAAGAAATAGCTGAAATTGAATATCTATCTGCACACCTGGAGGAATTCATAAAACAACAACAAACTAACCCCAAAGGAAGTAGAAAGAAGAAAATAATAAAGATTAGAGCAGAACTAAATGAAATAGAAAATATGAAAGCACTAGAAAAAATAAACAAATCCAAAGGATGGTTCTTCGAGAAGATCAATAAAAGTGACAACCCCTCAGCCAGACTAACAAAGAAAAAGAGAGAGTAGATGCAAATACACAAAATAAGAAAGGAAGAAGGGGATATCACCACTGACCCCACAGAAATAAAGAGCATCATAAGATGATACCTTGAAAAATTATATGCCAACAAGAATGATAATTTAAAGAAAATGAACAAATTCTTAGAAACTCACAAGCAGCCTACATTGATGAAAGAAGAAATTGATGAACTCAAGAGTCCAGTTACAAGTGAAGAGATGGACTCAGTCATCAAAACCTCCTAACTAAGACTAGTCCAGGACTAGATGGATTCACAGGTGGAGAAGGATGTCCACTATCACTGCTTCTATTTAACATTGTTTTAGATATACTTGTTTAAGCACTGAAACAAGAAAAAGATGTAAAACGCATATGAATTGGAAAGGAAGGAAAAATTTCACTATTTGCAGACAACATGATTCTATACATAGAAAGCCCTGAGAAATCTACAACAAAGCTTCTAGAACTTATAAATGAGTTCAATAAAGTTGCAGGCTATAAGATCAATGCTCAAAAATCAGTAGTGTTTCTGTACACCAATAATGAGTAATCTGAGGCAGAAATGAAGAAAAAAATACCATTTACAATAGTAACTAAAAGTATCAAGTACCTAGGAATAAATTTAACTAAAGATGTGAAGGACTTATATCCAAAATATTCACAACACAATTAAAGGAAATGAAAGAAGACTTAAATAAGTGGAAAAATGTTCCCAATTCATGGATAGGAAGACTAAACATCATCAAGATGTCTATCCTACCCAAAGTAATCTACAGATTTAATGCAATCTCAAAAAAAGCAGCACTATATTTTTTAATGAATTGGAAAAACTAACTACAAAATTTATTTGGATGGTTGAGAGGTCCCAAATCACCAAAGATATTGAAAAAGAAAAATGAAGTTTTAGGTATCAGTCTATCTGACTTTAAAACAAAGCTACAGTGGTCAAAACTGCATGGTATTGGCACAAGGATTGACATACTGACTAAAGGAACCAAATTGAGAGTTCCGATAAAGATACTCACATTTACAATCATCTGATATTCATCAAGGCCACCAAGCCGACTCAGTTGGGAGACAACGACCTCTTGAACAAATGGTGCTTTGAGAACTGGATATCCATGACCAAAAGAATGAGAGAGGAACAACATTTCACACCTTATACAAAAATCAATTCAAGATGGATCAAAGGTCTAAATATAAGAGGAAAGAACATAAGGACCTGGGGAGATAATGTAGGGAAAATTCTACAGGACCCTTTAATATGAAATGTTTCCATGAACTTCACACCCAAAGCATGAGCAGCAAAAGAAAAAATAGTTAAATGAGATCTCCTCAAAATTAAAAACATTTGCATCTCAAAGGGTGTCATCAAGACAATAAAAAAGCAGCCACTCTATTGGAGAAACTATTTGGCAACCTTATATCCGATAGGAACCTAATATTCTTCCTGTATAAAGAAAGCCTTCACCTCGAAAATAAAAAGACAAATAATCCAGTCAAAATATTGGCAAGCGGCCTGAAAGGACACTTCTCTGAGGAAGAAATACAAAGGGCTAAAAAGCACATGAAAAGATGCTCCACATCACTAGCTATTAGGGAAATGCAAATCAAAACTACAATGAGATACCATCTTACAACTGTTAGAATGGCGACTATTAAGAAAACAGCAGACTATAAGTTTTGGAGAGGATGCTTAGTAATGGGAACCCTCATCCTCGGCTGGTGAGATTGTACAATGGTCCAGCCACTATGGAGGACAGTTTGGCAGTTCCTCAAAAAACTAACTATAGAACTTCCATATGCTCCTGCAATTCAACTGCTGGGTATATACCCTGAAGAACTGAAAGCAAAGACATGAACAGATTTATGCACATCAATGTTCATAGTGTCATTGTTCACTGTTGCCAAAAGTTGGAATCAACCTAGGTGCCCATCAACAGAAGAATGGATGAACAAAATGTGGTTCATACATACAATGGAATATTACTCAGCTTTAAGTAGGATAAAGTGATAACACACAGGATACTATGGATGAATCTTGAAGACCTTACGTTGAGTGAAGCAAGTGAGGCATTGAAGGATGAACAGTACATGAACTCACTGATATGAATTAAGGAAATTAAGCAGTTTCAAAGAGTTATTGTCTGTCAGATAGGTTTACAAGAAATAGAAAGAAAAGAGAAGATTGTGAGCCAACACCCAAATGGATGTAATCTCTGGTAAAGTGATACAGTGCAGTTGTATATTGAAGGGATAGGACAAGAGGGTAGTGATATTATTGGATTGGGTGGTGCAAGGTTGACAGGTCAGTAGACTGGGAAGAGTGGGTCCGAAAGTCCAGGATACTCGGGGGAGGGCTGGGGGAGGGACCAGGTGAAGACTGGGGATTTGTGGGTATGAGGTTGAAAGAACAGAGGTGGGAATGCTTTTAAGGCAAAATGACAAGGAAGGGTCATTGGTTTAGGGTGTCAGCTGGGGGGGTATTTGGGATGGGTCAAACATAGAGCAGGCTTCTAGGGAGTGTTTCTTTCTGTCATAATGTTTTGAATCAGTAGGTGGAAATCCACATAATGAGCAGGAAGGCGTTGGACTCCCATCTTTGGGAGGATGGATTTGTTCAGAAATAGACAGGTGGGAGTCTCTCAAGAGCAAGGGTGGTTCCTAATAGGGGAGGACAAATGAGTGTGTCAAGACCTCTTATTGCTTGTAACTATGAATCTTGTCATCCATCGAGTCAAGCCAGGGCATTGTTGTGGGCCCCAGGGGAATGGGGGGAGGGATAAATTAGATCAAAGATGGGGTGTTTAGCAGTCAGTAGAAAATAGTCTTCATTACCATACCATCCAGTGATGGACACAGGATATGGGAAATATCATCAAAATTTATAAAAGTGTATGGTATAAAATGTAAACCATAGTGTAAACCAGTGACAATGTTTAGGTGCTATGTTTCACTATTTGTATATCAGCTATAACAGTGCTACCATCCACATATAAAAAGATATTAATATTAGGGGGAGGATGTTGGGTATATGAGAGTCTCCTGTATTCTTTCCTGTGACTTTGCTGTGACCTAAAACTTCTTTGAAAACAAAATGAAAAATAGTGACAAACTGGGGAATGAGAGGGGGAAGGTGCCACAGTAGAGACTGGATACCAGATATTGCAGTGATGAAAGGCAAATGGTAAAAATAATATATATATTTTTTCATTTTTTAAATATCTTAATCTTTTGATATTATTTTAATTTAGTTATTGTAAATTTTTATGTATTTTATGTCTTACATTTAAACTTATCATTATTATTTTATTTTCCTATTAATTGTATTCAGCTATTTTAATGGCCTCATCTTTGAAGAAGCTTTGGATCACAGAAGGGTTACAACTGGGGCAGGGAAAGATCCTTGGTGTAGGGTGTCAGAGATGGGGGATACATGGGAGGAAGTTCACCTAAACATAAATATAAGGTATATAAAAATATTCAAACATTCATGGGGCATTGTCACAGTGGATGGAGAATCACTCAATAAATGAGAGAATACTGAATTCCAATCCTGAAGAGTGCTGCCACATTCTCTAAGGGAGAACCAACAGTCCCCCAAGTGCAGGGGTAGTTACTGGAGAGGAGGATGATCCACTAATGTGGCCTTGATATTGATGACTAGGCTTATGAGTCTTTGCTCTTGAAATTGAAACTTAGCCTATTGTTATGGGGTGCCTGAGGGTTGCCTCCTGAGAGCCTCCTTATTGCTCAAATGTGGCCTCTGTCTAATCCAAAATCAGCATATGAATGCATTACATTCCTCCCAGCTTGGGATATGACTCCTGGGTATGAACCTCCCTGGAACTGAGGGATTGCTACCATATGCCAATTGACAATGTGACTGGAAAAAGACCTTGAATAAAATGGGGAAAAGGTAAAGAAAAATGAGTTTATATGGCTAAGAGACTTCAAAATGAGTCGGGAGTTCATCCCAAAGGGGACGCTTATGCACATCTCAGTAGGATCTCATAGAATTCCAAAGCAGATATCATCCCAAACAGTGGGACTCCTGAGGGCTCTGGAGACACCCAGGTCCTATGTCAGGGTTGATAGCTCCACAGTTTGGTGCCTTGCTAGTGAGCCCTACTTTGGAGTCTGTGCTCCTCAGAGTGACAGAGTTATACTCAACTATATCTTCCCTGCACATGGCTCATCTGTCCTTTCTATACAAACCTGTACTTGGTGCTGGAGTTTGTAGGTGTATGTCTGGAGACTTGAGTCTTTGAGCTCTCCATGTGACAGCTGGGGTCAGAATCTTGGTGGAGCAGCAACTACTACTCTACAGCTCATTGGACCCACCCAGGAAAACTGCCAGGGAGATGATGATGGATAACAGCCATCCCAGGGAACAGAGACAATCTGCAGCTGAACGCAGGATAATCCCATCCATCTTCCCCGAGGGATATAAGCCCCCCTCAATTGGATGTGGAGTGGCTTCATCATCCAGACTCCTCAGGATGGTGGGAAGAGCTATGGACTAGAGTGGACTTAATGATATTCTACTATAGACATATTGTGACTGTAGCAATGGAAGAAATTACAACACTGATGTGGAGCCAGTGGCCATTGGAGGCTCTGTGGGCAAGGAGAGGGAAAAGGAGTTTTAATACAGGGGCTTTTTTGGGACTTGGGAATTGTCCTGACTGACATTCCAATGACAGATATAGGCCATTTTATCACATCATATAACATGAAGAACTGTGTGGGAGAGAATGTATTCTACAATGTAAACTGTGGTCCATGCTTAATGGCAAAGCCCCAGGATGTGTTTATCAATTGCAATTAATGTGCCACAGTAATGAAGAAAGTTTATGTGGGAGGTTGTGCGAGGTGTGGGAGATGCGGTGTATTGGAATCACTATACATTTTGTGTAACATTTATGTAATCTAAATATCTTTCAATAAATAAATAAATAAATAAATAAATAAATAAATAAATAAATATAAAGATTTGAACAGACACTTCTCAAAAGAGGAAAAGACATTAAACACATGAAAATTGCTGAACACACACACAAAATTAATGGAACTGCATGGTACTGAACAACGGAACCTAATTGAGATTTCTGATACAGATTCCCACATATATGGTCAACTGATATTCAGCAATGTACCAGGCCCACTCAGCAAGGATAGAATGGCCTTTTCATAAATATTGCTTGGAGAAATTGATATTCAAATCTTACAGAATGAGAGTGGATTGCCATCTCATACCCTATGCAAAAATTAACTTCAGATGGATCAAAGACCTAAATATCAGAATCAAGACCATAAATCTCCTAGGAGATATTGTAGGGAAGTAATTATGAGATCTTGTAGGATGAAATAGTTTCATATACTTTAAACCCAAAGCATGAGCAATGAAAGAAAAAATAGCATATGAGACCTTCTCAAATTTAAAAACAATCGCTCTTCAAAGGAGTTTGTTAGAAAGTGGAAAGGCACCACATTCAATGGGAGAAAGTATTTGCTAACAATTTATCCAATAAGTATTTGCTAACAATTTATCCAATAAGTGCCTAAGATCCAGAATATATAAAGAAGTCCTACATCTTAAATACAAAAAGACAAAAAAAAAACATTTATTAAATGGCAAGAGATTTGAATAGACACTTCTCCAAAGAAAAAAACACAAGTGGCTAAAAAACACATGAAAATATGCTTAGCATCACTAGCTATTCAGGAAATGCAAAATAAAACTACAATGAGATATCATCTTACACCTATTATACTGGCGGCTATTAAAAAGAAAAAAAAACAATAACTATAAGTGTTGGAGAGGATGTGGAGGAAAGGAAACATTTACTCACAGCTGGAGGGAATATCTATTGGTACAGCCATCATGGAAGACGCTTTCACAGTTCCTTAGGAAGCTAACTATAAAATTGTCATATCATCTAACAATGCTAGGTACGGGTATATACCCAGAAGAATTGCAAGCAGGATCATGAACATATGTATGAACACCAGTATTCATAGTAGCATTACTCAATATTGCCAAAATTTGGAACCAACTCAAGTGTCCATCAAAAGAAGAAGTGATGAGCACATTGTGGTTTATACATACAATTGAATATTACTCAGCTGTAAGAAGGAATGAAATATTAACACATGGGACAACATGGATAAATTTTGAAGACTTTATGTTGAGTGCAGTTAGCCAGTCAATGAAGGACAAATCCTGAATGATCTTACTGATATCACTTATGAAAATTGAGGAGACTCAATGAGCTAAAATCTGGAAGAAAGGTTATCAGGAGAGAGAAAGGGAGTAAAGCACAAGGAGCCAATGGTCAATATGGGTAAAGTCTATTTTAAGTTGGAAGGGGGTGGTTAGGCAGTGGATGGCAGTGATAGTGGTGCACTGATGAGCTTAAGGAGGATTATGCTGGAATATGAAGGGTTGGAGAGTGGGGGGGTTGGGTTGTACTATAAATAGATCTGTGTGCAGGGTTGGCAGATAGAGCAGATGAACTCCGGGGGTTTGTAGGTCTGTGGTTAAAGCCACAATGGCAGGATGTTCTGACAGATTTGACAAGGGAGGCATACTGGTACAGGGCATAAGTGGTGGGGAGATTTGAGGGATAGAACACATGTAGGGCAAGCTTCAATGGAATATGAAAGCATTCATGTTGTCATAGTGTGTTTCTCAGTGGATGGAGACCCAAATAAAAATCAAATAATATTAAGCTCCCATTTTGAGGAGTCCTGATATTTTCTTAATTAAAGTGTCAAGTATCTCTCGTGAACATAGTTAGTCCCTAATAAAAGAAAACAGACCAATATGTAAAGCCCCAGATTATTGCATGTAAATATGAACCTTATTTTTCAAAATTTGAAACTTAGTGGTTACCATATGTCCTGAGGATAGGGGCAGGGAAGAATAGAAAAGATGGAAAACAGGGCACTTTTCAGGCATTAGAATTGTTCTGCATGATTTTGCAATGACAGAAATAGGCCATTTTAAATTTTGTCAAAACTTGTAAAATGTACCGTGCAAAATATAAACCATAATATAAACCATTGACCATGGTTAGTAACAAAGCTATGATATTTGTAAATCAATTATAAAGTTGTTCTATACACATGTAAAATGTTATTGAAAGGGGAGAGAGAACAGGACAGATGGAGGAATTTGATTATATGGGAGTCCTATATGTTTTCTTTTTTAAAAAGATTTAGTTCTTTTTATTTAATTATCCCTGCCCCTTACTACTTGTGCTTGCTGTGTTCTTTCGCTGCTCATTTTTCTGTGTCTGTTTGTCTCCCTTTTTTGCATCATCTTGCTGTGCTAGCTTTCTGCACCACATGGGCTGTCTGCTCTCCCCACTGCATGAGCCATTTGCTCTCCATGCCACATGGGCCAGCTTGCCTTCACCAGAAGAACTGAACCCTGGATCGAACCTGGACCTCCCATATGGTAGATGGGAGCCCAATCACTTAAGCCACATCTGTTTCCCTCCCATATATTTTCTATGTGACATTTCTCTAAGTTAAAGTTTCTTTAATTATAAAGAAAAAAAAAACAATGTGGGAAAATTTGGAGGTAATTATGATAAGAGAAAATATCTTACAGTGATGAAAGATATATTGAATTTTTAAATTTCACCTTATTATTTTATTTTTTACTTTTATTTTTTATTTTTTATTTTATGTTATTCATTGTTATTACTATTATTGTATTTTATTATTTGTTTATTTATTTATTGGCTTTGTTTTTGGGGTAGTTTTGGAACACAGAAGGGTCACAACTGTAGCAGGGAAGATCACCAGTGCACAATGTCAGTGATGGGGGAATGTGTGGGTGTGGTGCCCTGAAGCAGGCCTTTATGGCATATGTATATATTCATGTGAGTATGGGTAATTGTCTTGGTGAGTGGAAACCCACACAACAACCAAACGAATATTGAATTCACATCCTGGGAAGTTCTGCTACATTCTCTAAGAAAGCAGCAAGAATTCCTCAGTAAACGAGAAGTTTCTAGCAAACAAGGACAGACTATTATGCAAGGTCCTTGATATTGATGGTTTTACTCATTTATCTTTTATGGTGAACTTGAAACTTATCCTAGCATTATAAATTGCCCAAGAGTTACTTCCTGAAAGCCTTTCTATTGCTCCAGTCTGGCCTCTCTCTAAGCAAAACTCAACATAAAAATTCATTACCTTCCCTTATCATGGGATATGCCTCCTGGGAATTAATTTCCCTGGCACAGAGGGATTATTACCAAGGACCATCTAGTGATGCATTTGGAAAAACAAAAACAAACATGGGGAAATATTAAATACTAATAAATTTTTAGTGATAAGAAATTTCAAAGTGAGTTGAGAGGTCATTCCAGAGATCACATTTATGCAAGTATCAGCAGGATCTCTTCCCTACACATAACTATTCTGTCCCTTTTATTTGAACTTTTAATTAGCACTATACCCATTAAGTGTAGGTCCCAGTGACCTAAATCTTTGTGTATTCATATGATAGTTAGGCCCTGAATCTCAGCAAAGTTGCAGCCGATTCCTACTCTCCTGTTCATTAGACTTACCCAATTAACAAAAGGATAATGATGTGTCAGCGCGACATTGGGGGCTTTGCCGCCGATTGCCCACCTGGGGGCCAGGATTTACCGCCGACTGCCGCTTGCCACCGCTTTCTGCCGCCTCCACCAATCGCCACCCCTGGAGCGGTTCCCTTGGCGATCGGGCGGTCGGGGGACGAACGGAGGGGAGTTGTGGCCCACTGGGCTTAGGCGTCCCCGAGCGCAGCGGGCCAAAGACCGGGGTCTGCGTCTTAAGCTGCAGATGAGATTGGGGAGACGGACACTTCTTGGTTACCAGCGGACGATGAATAACGGATACGGAGACTATCGCACACTCTGGAGACGAGGCTGGGCTTCCAAGTCTGAGTTTAATAGGCAGGGGTCGGAATTTATGCTAAACAGGGGTGGGGGAATAGGAAAATGAGACTGGGCAGTTTTTAATTGGTAGGGAAAGGCTTAATGCCTATAAAAGGTTAGGAAGGTGAGGGAGGGCCGGCTGTGGTGGAAAAGGAAGGGGTGGAATTGTGCCGCATTGGAAAAGGAAGGGGTGGAATTGCACCGCAGCAGGAATGGGAGGGGTGGAGCTGTGCTGCGGCGAGAAAGGGAGGGGTGGGGAGGGAGAGGCCACAACAGGTGTTAGCAGCTTAGCTGCAGTGGTTAAGAGAGCGTCTGTCTCTGGTTGGTTGCGGTATTTGGCATTAAGATGGTGTTTATGCTCTGGTTTTCTCGGGCAGTGTGCTTGAAGTTCCCATACCGCCCTCGCCCCAACCCACATCTCCTCCAACATCTCCCCCTCTTCTATTATATAACAGAGGGGAGAAGTGGTAGGCGTAGGGGTTTTTTGACTGCACCTGTCTTAGGTTGCCCCCTTTTGCGGGTCTTACCAGTCATTGGCTGTCAGCCAGGTCTTTGTGGGGGGCCGCAATGGCCGCACCTGTCTTAGGTTGATCCCCTCTGGGGGTCATACCCATCTTTGGCTGCCAGCCAGGTCTGTGTGGGGGGCCGCAATGGCCGCACCTGTCTTAGGTTGCCCCCCTCTGGGGGTCATACCCGTCTTTGGCTGCCAGTCAGGTCTTTGTTTATGAGGGGTTATTTTTAGTGGGACTCCCATGTATACTATGTGTACTTGCCCAGTGGTCACTGGTTGGTTTGTTTCTTTTTGCTCGATGGTGGGGGTTGTTGAATGTAAGAGAAGGAGAGGGTTCAGGGGGGAAGAGGGGAGAGGAGGGTTTACAGTTTGGTGGTTCCACTTAGTTACATTATTCGTTGGTGCTCCAGGGGCTGTTTTTGACACCCGTTGGTACTGTGGATACTGAATTTGGCAGAAGGTTAGTAACGATACGTTCTGAATTTGTTTTCGGATAAATTTGACAATGCAGGGAGCTATGAGGAGAAAAAAATAAAGGAAGTTTAAAAAGGGGATGATAATGGGGGCTAGCCAAGCAGAAAGCAGGGAGTTGTGCCAAGAAAAGAGTGATTGTTGTGTTCTATGTTTATTGGCCAAATCGTTGCGGAGATTGAACAAGGTTTGGACATTTTGTTTTACTACCCCAGACTTGTTGATATAGTAACAGCACTCTTCCTGTAAAAAAAAAAGACAAGTTCCACCCTTTTCTGCTGTTAGGAGGTTTAGAGCATGGTGGTTTCAGAGAGCTACTTGTGCTATTGATGTAAGCTGCCTTTGGAGAGACTCTAGGGACTGGGCAGTGTTGTTAATGGTGACTTGTCCTAGGGTGCCACCAGCCAATGTAGTGGCTACGACTGATGCAGTAAGGCCAGCACCTATAAGAAGGGGGAGGAACGCTGCCCTTTTTGGGTGAGGGGGTGTCATAAGAGATCTTATTTTATATTTGGTGTAAAGTGTTAACTAGGTGACCAGAGAAACTAGCAAGCATGGGCAGGGGGAAGATGTGTTAATGCAGGGGGTTAGGGTAGAATCACACCAGAACCGGAAGCCCTGTGGGGTAAATAGGGTGGAAGTTACTGTGATGTTATTAATGCATGGGTAGGTATTAGGACTAGAAGTAGGGCTAGAAGTAATGTAACACGTTATGTTTTTTAGAGATGCATTAAAGAGAGGGATGTTGTGGATAGACGGGCCACTGCAGTCTGTGCTATTTGTGGTATTTGAGGAACCTAATAGAATTGTCAATACAAGTATATAAAGAGCATTTGTATAAACATTCTATAGCCCCATTACTATTGTTCCAAACAATATTACCCAATAACAGAACATAAGGAAGATGTATATAAGCTTTAACCCATTCAGTATTATTACAAGTAAGGGTAAAAGTATAATTAGTATTTATATTAGAAATGTGGCCCTGCCAAGAACTAACAATGTGGAAGGCCAAGGCTAATTTTTATAGATGAGGCTGAGTGGGATGACCCACCCTGAAAGGATTAGGCAGTGTAAATCCTTCCCCAAGCCAGATAACAGCAAAACCTCGACCCTATATCCAACTTAACTTTTGTCTTCTCCCTTTGATTATTACTTTTATTCTTCCACTAAACTAGTTGTCTAATACACGGATATATTTGGCTTATTGTTGGCTAGAGTTTTGGATAGATATAAAATAAATGTTAATATATATATTTAGTTTAATAAGCTTATATTGACAATTAGGGTAAGAAACATAAATAACATAACTAATTAAAAGATTAAGTCAATATGGAACAATGTTACAGAATGACAGATAAATAGAGTAGTTTCATATATATAGTTACCAATATTTAGCTTTTAGCTGGGAAGTGTTGCAGTAACAACTGATAATAGAGTTTTGGTTGACTGTGTTTAGGATTAACAAATTTGATACTATAGATGCCAACTTGTGAGTATTTTGCTAATTCCTGAGGAAGGGGCCAGCCTCCTCAGGAAGGAACACAACACTCCCGGGGCAGTACATTTCAAGGTTTGTGCATCAGTCCTCGGGAGAGTGGTCAGCTCCCCCAGGGAGGAATACAACACCCATTGAAATGCACATTATCTTTTTTTATTTGTTACAAAACATCCTTGGATGTGCTTACTATTTTAATTTTTAATATGCTTCCTGAAATATTGGTTTGTTGATTAACAAAGTTTTCTGTATGATGCTTTACTTTTAGGTTTTAATAATACTTATCAAACTTTTTCTTAAGATATTAATTTCAGGACTGTTTAAATTCAAAACAAGAGATTTATATAATACATTTAATAAAACACATTTACGTGTAAAATACAAGTTATTAAATTACTTAAGTATGCAATATATTGTATTAAAGTTTTGATTAGTATTTAAGTATATTGTACATTATTCATAACTACAGTAGATTATATAACAACAGACATCCAATGAATAAACTTTTATTTCTTAAGTGTTTAAGATTCTTAGTAGCATGATTAGAATGACCCCAATTTCTTCATTTTGTATAGTTTGAGGCATAGGCAAAAACATATCACTATTTCCCATTTGGGCTGTGGGGTAATACATTAACTTGTAATTTTAATACTTGCATTGTTTCTGTTGTTAATATTATAAAAAGAATTGGGGCTGTTGCTCGCAGTGTTGAATATAAACTTGATTTATTGTTGGCTGCTTTACAGAAAGGGGAAATGTGGGCTGGCTTGACCCGTCCAAGAAAAAAACAAAGAAAGCCTTAGCAAGTTTTAAAAAAAAGTGATAGTTACATAACTGGATATTAACCCCTTTTAACAAACCAGCAATATTTGGGACCCCTGCATTTTGCAGGGGTGTTATTTTATTTTACCATAATTTACTGTTATGCACTATCCTGGCAGGCTTTAATGGCTGCTTTTTTTTTTTTTTGTACTTATAACTAAAAATTATGATTAATAACATATTTTATTTAATATTATATTGAAACATTATTATATTTTCAGGAATGGTATACACTTTTAAAATATTCATATGAACTTTTTATTCATGTAGCTTTAACTTTTATAGAATTAGAAAATTTCTTTTAATTATACAACAGTTTTAAATACTTCATTCAACTTATATCACATGAACTTTAAAAGACCAAGTGTTGCAAAACAACGTGGAGTTTGACGGTGCCGGGAATGATCCAAAGAGAGATTGGGTCAGGGGACCTCACTCCATGTGGAATGCAGGCAAGTTTATTTAGATTGAAGCTACTTTTTATACTACAAAGCTGAAAACAAAAGTAGGGAGTTCTTCACTAGGTTCTCAGCTTGATGCGTGAGAACGCTACCTGTTTGTGAGTTCCCAGACAAACTTTCCTGGGAACTTAGACAATAACATCTGTGTGGGGAGTTCATTCTGCTCTGCCTCCTCCCACTGATATCTGCAGTATGCAGTGTCCTTGGAGACATTTGCTCTCTACCAGCAAGCATGCTTTTTGGATGGTTAACCCTTTATGTTCTGACTCTCAGCA
>JAQZBX010049619.1:0-19871 GCA_029593785.1 Cabassous unicinctus
ATATGGTTAAAAGGGGGAATTTCAGGTTGTATGTATGTCACTAGAATAAAAATTTTAAAATTATGATATATAATTTTAAAGTAAACATAGAATTACCATATAACCCAGAAATTTTACTCCTAGATATCTACTGAAGAGAAATGAAAACATATGTTTACACAAGAACTTGCACACGCTTGTTCACAGCAGTATTATTCACAAATGCCAAAAAGTGGAAACATTCCAAGTGCCCATCAGTGATGAATGGCTAAGTAAAATGTGGTCTATTCGACAATGAATATTCTTTGAAGTGCTCACACACGCTGCAATGTGGAAGCGCTTCCACCATGCGCTACACTAAGTGGAAGAAGCCAATCACAAGAGACCACGTATGCGTCTGTGTATATGAAATGTCCAGAAGGGCAACTCTACAGAGACAGAAGGTCGATTAGCGCTTGTCCAGAGGGGGAGGAAGGGAAAGAATTGAGAGGGCGCAGTAGTGACTGATAAAGAGTGCAAGGCTTCTTTTTAGGGTGATTGTTGAGTAACTCTCTGAATATACTAAAAAGCATTGAATTTTATACTTTAAATGGGTGAGTTGTATGGTATGTGGATTATATTTCAATAAAGCTGTTAATAAGAAAAAAAATATTTTGTATTTCTATGTTCTAGCATGATGAAACCAAAAAAGGAGATTAGGAAAAAAATTCCATTTACAATAGCATTAAGAAGAATAAAATACTTAAGAATAAATACATACAAATTACATAAAAATTGTGAGGTATAAGCTTGTACACTGAAATCTGGAAGAAATTGCTGAAAAAAACGAAAGATCTAAATAAATGGAAAGAGGGAAGCGGATGTGGCTCAGTGGACAGAGCCCCCGTTTACCATATGGGAGGCCCCGGGTTCGCTTCCCGGCGCCTCCTTGTGAGGGCAGGCCAGCTCGCGTGGCGCCGTGGGCTGATGCGGCAAGACCTCACAGCAAGGGGGAGATAAGCAGACACAGAGAAGCGTGTCTTCTCTGTCCAGCGAATGGACACAGCAGCACAAGCAGCAAGGGGGGGATAAATGAATAAATAAATAAATCTTTAAAAAAAATAAAAATAAAAATAAATAAATAAATAAATAAATGGAAAGACATCCTGCGTTCATGGACTGGACGTCCCAGTTGGCCTCCAGGTCCTGCCTCCCCACAGGGAAACCGTTCTTCCCACCCCAGCCACACAGACCAGCTTTCCCTGGGGCATTTTTCCTCCCCAAGGACCAAAAAGGAAGCAGGAAGGCAGAGGAGGAGGCAGTGCCCTTTTAAACCTGCCTTGGTTGGAGAGAAGGAGGAAGGCAGGAGGCCATCCGGAGCTTAAGGTCCCTTTCACAGCAGAGGGGTGCAGGGGGCTCACACTGTTTCTCTTCCTTCTTTGGGAAAACCTTGCATTGCTTTTCCCATGTGGGCTTTTAAACAAGAGGCTGTTGGCCTGAATTGGGGTTGACCCACGCCTGTCTTGGTTACCTCTGTCTTGCAGAAGTTGAGGAGCACCAAGCAGCCACTCCCCCTCACCTGGAGAGCAGTGCCTTAGTTCTTCTATTTGCATTTTAACTGCAGCTTTTCTCGGAGTTCTCAGGCCCGCATGCAAAGTCCAGGGCTGAAGTCCCACCCTGTCGGCCACTCATGTGCCTTCCCTCTTCCTGGAGGCTCAGCCCAGGGATGTGCATGTCTTTATGGATACGCGTGCGCTTCCCTCTGCTGCCTGACATGCTTTTCCTTCATCTCCTAGCCTTGCTGAGAGAGCTAATGCTGAAGGAGTAGGGGTGTCTCCCTCCTGGAGTGACGGTTCTGAGAAGACTGAGGAGCCCCCCGGTGCCCCCAACCCACAGGAGGGTTAGGAACCTGAGTTGCAGGCGGCAGTGGGGCCGCCTCCACAAAATCGGCCTCCTCTGGACAAAGCCAGAGGCCCTGGAACTCAGTGGCTACCAGGCTCCTCTGCAGGGTGGGACTTGACCCGTGGGGGCAGCCCATCCCCCTGTCTCTAGGATGCCGTTTCCAGGGCGTGTCCATTCTGCCTCATGAACAAGCAACGTGAACCTGCTGGGGCTGTGATGACGGCAGACCACAAGCCAGAACAAGACTGAGTGGGAAGACAAGGGGGAAAGGATGGGGGAGTTTCTCTGCCAAGTTGCTGTCATTAAAGGGTCTTTCCTGGAAGCTGCTGGAAAGAGGGGCAGGATGCATTTCCCGCTGTGCCTTCTTGGAAATAGCTTCTGCAATGACAGACACACCTGGATGGAGGTGCCCAGAGCAAGGAGTCACTGCTCCAGCCCTCTGTCGCGGTGTGTGTGGGGCCGCGTGGGGGGCAAGTCTGTCCCAGTGCTTGTGGGCACGCGTGTGCGTTGTGTGTCCTTGTGTGCAGTGTGGGAAAGCCTGGGGAGGGAGGTAGCCAGGGCTCCGGCAAGGGAAGCTGGAGTCAAAACCACAGACTGGGGTCATGGAAGGGAGGAGCCCCAAGGAGCCTGCAAAAATAATGTGCAGGTTGCCCCGTGACTGCCTTGTCCCACGGATGGCTGCTGATCGGGGGAAGCCCCAGCCAGGAGCTCCCTGGCCCACACCACCTGGTTCTGGCCGTGGGCTTGGAATGCCTCCCAGAGGCTCAGACAAGCTGGTGGCTGCCCCAGGGCCCTCCGGGCAGACGGGGTCTGGGACCAGTCGTGGCAGGTGCTGTGTGGGTGGGTGCAGAGTCACAGCTTGGGACATTTTCTGGAGCCTCGTCCAACAAATAGGATAATTTTTCATTGGCCACCCCGCTGGGCAGCAGGGGAGTCTCTAGAGATTGTTTCTGGCCCACTTCAGCCTATGGCTAATTATCCAAGTCCTCTGCATGGACTGGACGCCAGAATGGGGGTCTTGTCCGTGGGCATGAACACACCTTAGGTTTGCAAGAGGGGCCTTGGATCCACGGCTCTGCTGAGCAGGGCCTGCCAGCCCCGGGCCCTCTGTATGGAGGCCTGTGGGGCTCAGCCGAGGGAGGCTGTGGGGCTGGGAGGCAGACTCCATGTAGCCTCCCGCCCTCCTTCCATCCCTCCTGTGGGGGGGTTCTCTCCTTGCTGACCTTTCTGCATCTTGCAGCTCATTTCCCTAGAAAACCCTGGGTGTGAGTGTGGAGTGAGTCTGACTGTGTGCCTTAATAATTCTGGTGGGTGGAACCTGCACACGTGGATGGGTCCCTCTCTTGGCCCAGGAAGGTAAGTCCAGTCCTCAGCGTCCATGGTTTTGCTCTGGAAGTGGTTTCCCCTTCAGCTTCTCCGTTTTCTGTTCCTTTCAGTCCAGGATGACTGCGATTTCGTTCATAAAGCTCTCGCAAAAAGCTAGTCAGTTTTGTGTGCAGTTCACAGGGGTCCCAACCACCCAACAGTAAGAATTTTCACAGATACTTTCTGGATAACTGCACTTCCGATCCTGACTTGCAAGGAAATGGCTGCCTGATTCCAAGTTCAGTTTTAAGTCCTCACCTGGGCCGCTATTCTTTAGACACTTGTTTTCTGGAAGTTCGGAAATGATCATTGAAAGGAAAGGAAAAACAGGGCAACTATTAGTTCCTTTCCTTCCAGGCTTCCTGTTCATCACTGAGAGTGGTTGAATGTGCACGTGTCAAAAGCAAACGGAAAACAGATGAGTTGGTTTTGTGCTATTCCACTATCCTGGGAAGAAATATGTATCTGCATGATGAGCTGTGGAGTAACAATTATGTAGTTTTACTCACACAGCAGACTAGTTAAATGCGTATATGTGCATTTAAAGCTGACAATGTGCAATTAAAGACAAACAGTAAAAATCAAGATTAACTTAATTTGTAATTTTTCTTTGCTTAGAAGTATGTTTAATAGCAACTACAAAACACTCTGACAAGCTGAGAGAGTGAATGCAGGAGGTGGGAAAAGCTTATTATCTTAGTATCCTTAATGGTGCCTTTCCCCTGATTTTACAGCAAGGGCCCCTTCTCATTTTGCCCTGGATCTTGCAAAGTATGTAGCTGGTCTTGGTGTGAATTTGTGGTTTTCTATATATATAGACATATAAAAATACATGCAACTGTCTTTACGTATATAGATATAGATATAGATGAGTCTAGATAGATACTCAGATAATTACAGAGTATGTATATTCTTGAGGAAGGTCAGTATGGAGAACAAGGGAAGACACCATGTCACAGCTGGGACCCGGCAGAGAACACGGCCATGAGACCCCTGCCCAGACCCCCTGCTACTAAGAACAAAGCCATGAGACCCCACCTAGACCCTGGCCATGAGGTCCCACTTGGAACTCTTCCTGGGGTCAAGGGGAAGCCCTGGATACCTTCAAACAACAGGCCTCCCCATTGGCCCCCTGAGGGCTAACGTGGGGCAGCCAGTCAGAACAGCCAACAGCTGGGCCCCTCCCCAACATTGGGACGGGGAGGAGAAAGGCCGTTAGAAGCCTAGCCTGGGGCCCATCGAGTGTCTCATCCTGTGGCACTCCCGCAACCCATGTCTCGGGCTGCGTACATGTCTTTCTTATTTCCTGATAAACTCTCTACTCCCTTGCTACCCTGTGGTGTGTTGTTAAATTCTTTTACGTGACATAGCCAAGAACCTAGAAGCCCAGAATATGTTCCGCAAACACATATTTGGCAAGGCAGCCAGGAGACAGAGGCAAGTAATGCTCTCTGGCTCCGGCCGCAGACTGGTGAGTGTCAGCTTGCTACTTGAAGCCTGTCTCTGCCCTCTTTATTAGCGAGGCCCCGAGATTCTTGCTAACCTATCACCCCAGGGGCCCCTGAGGCTGTTTGCCTGTGAGTCGCGGATCAGTCTCTGCTTCTTAACTTGCCTCTTAGTGTCTAGTTCAACTACGAAACTTGGTCCCTGGCAGTGGCCGTAAGATGAGTTCTCACAGCCGCTTCGTAAGGCGTCTGCAAGAGCAGGCCGAGAGAAAGGTCCCTAGCCAGCCCCTGTCCTAGTGGGAAAGCCCCGCGAGGAAGCTTCGGTCTGGGAACTGGACCCAGACGCGCCCCACGGCCTCCGAGGCTCTGGGAATGCCCATAGAGCCAGCAGGCTCCTGGGCGCTGGCTCCCGATAGCGTCTCCAGCATTCCAGCCGACTCCCCATTGTGCTGTCTTCTCAGGAACTGGGGCAACCTGCTTACTGATGGTCTAAGAAGGAAGAGGCTGATCTTTTCCTGCCACACCGCATGGCTGCATTACAGCTGAGAGCAGCCTCTGTACTGGACCCTGGATTCCAGTTAAACCTGTGTAAGAGGGAAGGAGAGGACAGGCAGAGCGGAGGGCCAGAGGCCACGTGGCCCTGTCTCCTTAAAGGGATGCAGAAATGCACGACCACACCAGCCAATGATAAGCTCAGGGAAAGTATTCAGAGGTAGGATGAAAACCCAGCCTTATATCAAGAAAAGCTGGTAGAACCAATACAAATACCCTCTGGCAGATCCTATCTCTAAAGAAGGATAGAGCTTCCTAGGAACTCACTTTATCAGCCAGTCTGCCTCGGACATCCATGGGAAGCTTCCATTAACTCCCTGTTAGAAACAGCCTTTGCAGTTTTCAGCAATCAACTCCTCACCACCAATATGGAGAAGGTAAGGGGGGGCGGGCGCAGGGCGAGAAACAGGCTCGCCTTTTAGCTGCGCCGTGAAAGCCACCCTTCCCCGAGGGCTGCCTGCGCTCAGCTTCCACGTCAGCGGGAACCTGCTGCAAGTGTGCAGGCAGCGCCTGGCCCCACGCCGGGGCCCTGCCCCAGGGGAGGAAGCACCGGGTGGCCCTTGATGAGCAGGTCAGTTTCTTATTTGACATGGGAGCCCCTCGTTCTGACCTAGGCTGCTTGGGACCCCTCTAACCTCGGTTGTGCCAAATGAGGGGAGTGAATGAGGACTCACGATCTAGGCCATTTAGTAACCCTCTCCCCCACCTCCAGCCCATGAGTTTAGAATTTCCTGGCTATTCCTAGCTCCCTTCCAGTCCTTACAGTGAAAAATCATCCTGGGGCCTTAGCCCTTGTGGGAGGTGACTAATGGGATGCAGCCCCCAGAGCCCCAATTCATGTCTCATTGGGGGCAGGGGTTCTCTGGACTCCTTAGTGCCATGCCTCCGAGCTGCACAGGGATTTTCTTCGAGGAACGAAGCCGAAGGGATCCGCGTGCGGTTTCTGCCATGGGCAGGTACTGGGAGCTTCGTATGAAGGCGATTCTAAAGGCAGGTTTTCTCCTAAGCTAAGTAAGTGTGTGAAGTTCTCTCTCCTGGTCTAGTCTGTGCTCACTTAACTTTGTCAGTCTGCTCGTGCCTAGGAACTCGTAAATCAGATTTGGGGTTCACCTGTTACAAATTGGATAACAAGGAAAGGTTACCTAAAAATTAGTCTTTAAATGTCAATACTATCTTGCAATTGGATTTGATGTATAAATCACATGGAATCAGTTCAACTGCTGGAAAAGCAGAAACACTTAGCAACATTAATGTTACTAATTAAATAGTTTTAGTTGCTTAGTTAATAAATAAAAGCACCGAATTTACTTTAAAGTGAAAACTTAGTAGAAACTGTAACAAACAGTAGGTGCCTTTTTTTATAAAACAGCAAAAGCTGAAATTGCTGGAACTGGGTGGATTTAGCCTGGACCTGCTATTGTGACGGTAATCTTAGATAATTTACCTTTCTTTATCATTAAGTCAGGTCTAGCTTCAGTCTTGTGTATGCTTGCTATAGTAATGGTAATTATAAACTGAACTTACCTTTGATTATAGTTATTTTAAAGCTAGCTTCTCCCCTAGACCTACTACTGTGATGGCAATGCTACACTGAGAATGCCTTTGCTTGGCTATTTCAGCACTGGCCTCACGCCTGGATCTACTTGCTCACCTTTGTAAAATGGTAACCTAGACTCTCCCATTTGTAGCCATGGAAGCTTCTGCTCCCCATGGCTTGGGGAGAGGCAAATTTGAGACACCCCATCTCTTGTCTTTCCATTGGTGTTAACAGCCCTGCATTCTCTCATGATTATTCAGGTGTGGACTCCAATTTACCTACTCTGGGCAAGAGCCCAGAGGGACCCCACGACCTTTGAGGAAATCACCATGTGGTGGGAATCCTTGGCCCTCAGGTTGGCCATTCACTCTTCCGGTCCAGCGGCCGCCAGAGCCCTGTCATCTCAGAGGACTGGGGAGTGGGGGCCTCCCAACTTGAGCATCAAGAATTCTGAAAGCAGCAGGTCATGAGAAAAACCAGTTTTCCTTGAGACCTCAATGACCTGGAATTAGTGTTGCTCATCCAAAGGTCTGAAGTAAAAGAAAATGTTGTAGATTATGTTTTAAAGCCTTGGGAACAATTTGCATATAAGCCAATAACTGAAAAGCAAGATTTTTCTGCAAAACTGCATGGTCACAGTGCAGATTAATTATGAATTGCCTTCAAAGAGATCTTTTGAATATGTTATTTTACAGTTAAACTTATTTTGTAAGAGATTGAAAATTATAAGTGACATTAGTGAGTTGTATGTGTCAAACTCTCTATTTGTGTTTATTTGTTCAGTGTATATTCTCATACATCAGGGTGTTAACATCAAATTAACAAATGAAAATTCTTAAAAACCTCTTTAAATTGTTAAAAATCAAATATGTGAATTAATATTCCAGGAGCCCAAATTAGGCTAAGCAGGATGGAAAGGTCATAGAAACCTGGGTATAGAAACTATTGGGACAGGGAAAAGCTTTTCCTCTGCTCTTTGACCTGCCCAGCCCCCAGGGCCTTCTCTCTGCAAAAGCTTTGAGGGAAGGTCTGGCTGTGGCAGATTAAAGGTCTATCTTCTAAGAATCATAGTTTTTCCTATAATTCCCCAATTTAAACCTTTTGGTAGCTTTAAAATGAGGGTGGTAAATAATCCTATTACCAAAATTTAGTAAGTAAAGAAAAAGTCCTTGAAAGCTATGGAAAGATCTTTTCTAAATTAAGATGAAAACCAAATAAACAGTTGTGTCCCAGAACCTGGCAGTCATTGAGCTTTTAAGGTTATTGACAGTTTTAGAATTTTATTACAGAAAAAAGGTTTTAGCCTCCTGTGAAGGAAGGAAGAAGAGTATTCCTTGCATAAAACATAATTGTTTCAATTTTATTTAGTTTGGATGTAATCTCCATAGGTTTATAGAATACTAATAAAATAAATTAACATTATATGTATTAAATCTTTAAGATGATGAAAGTTGTAAGTTTGTGTTTAATGAAATTAAAGTTACAGAAGGCGGGGAGCAGATATAGCTCAAGTAACCGAGTGCCTGCTTCCCATGTACCAGGTCCCAGGTTCGATTCCCTGTACCTCCTAAAAACAAAAACAAAGACAAACTAGCAAACAAATGAAGAAACCAACTTGGATTATCAAGCTGGAGCTCAACCACTGAGCTACACCAGCTTCCCACATACAAGGTCCTGGGTTCAGTTCCCAGCCCCAGTACCTCAAAAATAAATAAATAAATTTTTAAAAAGGTAAAGAAGGAAAAGTAGATCTGTCCTAAAGTGAAATGACTAGTTTTCACAGAAAAGAATGAGGAATGTAAGACAAGACTTTTAAATGGATAAAGGAAAATTCATTGGTTACCAACTGTAATTTAAAAAAATATATAATAAACTTTATTTTTAAAGAGGTTTTAGATTACAGAAAAGTTATATAGAAATTATGAGGGATTCCCATGTACCCCACTCCCTGTCTCACATCATCCCCTATTTTTTGAAAATGTAGCAGTACACTTTATTATGATGTATCTGTAAAATCCACTCATTAAAAAATGCACATTTAAAAAAATGACTGTTAAAAAATGACAACTTTGAATCAAAATGAGTATTAAAAACATTTAAGCCTTGTGACCAACTTACTCTACAGAAGCAAGGAAAGCAGAGCGAGTATATTTCTATATTCTAGGAGTATATTTCTAGGGTAGAAGCAATCACTTATTTCCTTTATCATAAAACAAAAGTCAATGAGCCAACATTTTAATAACACTGACCAAGTTATTAACTGTTCAAGAATTTGCTTTTCAAGTTGCGTCTTTATGATGTATCCATCCATATGTTTGGATTAAATTAAATCTATACATCAAAAACATGCTCAGAGTTCTAATCTTAAGTATAAACCATAACTTAGCAAAGCACAGTCCGAACACTATACAATAATGCTACCATTTAGATTTATATGCTTCATCTGAAAGAGTTATCTTACAAACAGGAGTTTTGCCCTGTTTCTCCAGAATAAATGTCCCTGTGTCTGAAACTTTAAATGATATTCAAAAAACACAGATTGAAATAATTCATGCATTTTCCTTCCTTGGGCTTCGATAAACTTGTCTCCAAATCTCTCTCCCTTGTTTTTTTCCTTTCAGGCTGCAGCACCCCCTTTAGCATCTCTTGCAAAGCTGGTCTTTTGGTAACATATTCTATCATCAGTTTTTGTTTGTCTGTGAAGACTTTGAACTCACACTCATTTTTGAAGGACAGCTTTGCCAGATACAGAATTCTTGGCTGGCAGTTTTTCTCTTTCAGTATCTTAAATACATCATACCACTTTCTCCTCTCCTCCGTGGTTTCTGATGAGAGGTCAGCACTTAATTTTACTGAGTTTCCCTTGTATGAGATGGTTTGCTTTTCTCTTGCTGCTTTCAGAATCCTCTCTTTATCTCTGATTTTTGTCATTCTGAATAGCAGGTGTCTTGGGGTAGGTCTATTCAGATTTATTCTGTTTGGGGTGAGTTGTCCTTCTTGGATATTGATACTTATGTCCTTCATAAGGGTGGGGGAGCTCTCAGTCATGATTTCCTCAAATATTCTTCCTGCCCCTTTTCCATTCTCTTCTCCTTCTGGGACACCAATAATGTGAATGTTTGTGTTTCGTGTTGTCATCCAATTCCCTGAGACTCTGATCCATTTTTTCCTTTCTCTTCTTTTCTTGTTCTCCTGTCTTTTCCAGTTCAGATGATCTGTCCCACAAAATCACTAATTCTGCCTTCAAGCAATTCAAATCTTCTCTTATGGGACAATAATGTATTTTTAATGTCACCATCGAGGCTTTCATTCCCATAAGGTCTGTTACTTTTCTTTGCAGGATTTCAAATTGTTCTTTGTACTCTCCCAGTGTTTTCTTAATATCCTTTATTTCTTTAGTCATATTTTATTTAAGTTCTTTAGAGTGATTTAGGAGAGTTGTGTGATTATCGCTGATTAATTGTATTAAATCCTGTGTCTCTTCAGGATATCTGGTTTGCTCTTTTGGCTGGGCCGGCTCTTCCTGCTTCCTAGGATGCCTTGTAGTTTTTTGCTGATATCTAGGCATCTGAATACGTTGGTGTTTACTCTGATTCTATTTTCTCTCTCTTGCCTATTTTTTTCCCCAAAGCTCTCCTTTGGTATTTGGCTGAACTCATTCTGTCTTTTAAACTGCTAAGCTTAAGTTTTCAAACTCGGGCCGGGACTCAATATGGGGGCAGGTTTTCTCCCAGGGGTTGGATCCAGTGCGTTTTTGTCAGTGCAATTTCCAGACCAGCCAGCAGATGGCACAGCCAGTGCACCTTTCCATGGAGGTGTTTCAGCCTCGGCTTTCCAGTGCTCCTGTGCTGAATCTCCAGATTGGAGATTCAAAGCAGGCGCTGCTGGCCGAGTTTACTGAAGAAAAGCACCCTGACCTCCCCTCCCTTTTCCCTTGAAACAGCTGACAGGGAGGAAGATGCCTGCTCCCCTCAGTCGGCTGCCGCGAGCCAGGGGTTTTGCCCCAGCTAATCTCTGGGGGATGGGGGAGGGGAGCCCTTCCCGGCTGCCACGGGGGCTTGGTAGCTCACGTCTGTCTTTTGGGCTTCTTCCTCTCTCTATCTCTTGCCCTCCTGGGAGCTGTGTAGCACTGTACTCGTCTGTTGACCCCCAAAGTAGGTCCCCCGACAGTTTTTGGTTCTTTCTCCATTGTTTTTGTGAGAGCATTCAGCTCTCCCTGTCAGTCCCTCGCCATCTTCCCACAATCCTCTCCCAACTGCAGTTTAATAAGCTTAGTTAAAGGTAAAGGTAACTAGTCAATGTAGTTATGGTTAATTATAAGAAGTTTTTAAAAGCATATTCTAAACTGAAGCATCTAAATGGCAAATTCCAGGGAGCCATTATTAATCAGAAACCTACACTGATATTAATAGCAAAAAGTAACTTCATAACAGAGAAATCTGTCAGAGACCACCTCAATCTGTATATCAAAGTGGTGGTAAGGGAAGATAACCTTGATTCCATTAGAATCTTAGATTTTCATAAGATAATGGAGAAAGTAGTTTCTCTTATATTGCTAAAGTAAAATACCTGAGAAGCAGATGTGGCTCAAGTGATTGAGCTCCCGCCTACCACACGGGAGGTCCTGGGTTTGGTTCCTGGTGCCTCCTAAAAGGAAGATGAGCACAAAACGAACAGACAAAGCAAGTGCAGACAACAAGGGGGTGGGGAGAAATAAATAAATAAATCTTTTAAAAAATAAAAAAAATAAAATATCTGTTAATTAGCGTCATCATGGTAAAGGTGTAGTAGTAAAAAGCAAAGTACTGAAATAGTTAAGTTCATTTGATATGCTATAAACTGCACTGGAAGTACTTAAAAAAATGTATAAAATTTTAAAAAGATAGACTTCATTATTGTCAAACTCTTGTGCATTCAAATCATGCCCAAATGCCATGCATGGTGCCTCACCATTTGAGTTATTGGCTAGGTCGGTCACTGACCCTAAAACAACAGAATAGTACGTCACGTCTCTGGCTGTGCTCCTGAAGTGGATGGAGAACAGAGCAGTTTCGGTCTCCTGCAGCAGCCAGGAATTGCTCGAGATGGCCAAATTTACAATGGACATTGCCTCCAGACTGGCTCTGTTTCATAGTCCTGAAGGGTGCTATGCACCAGGCCGGTGGAACCCTGGAGCCTACCTTCCTAGCCACTCTAAAATCAACGGTGCTGCCACATGCTGGCTGTGTGAAGGACATACCAAGAGGAGCAATAATTACCAAAATAATGTGAACAGAACTTAAACACAATTGGCATTATGGCCTGCTCCCATGGAGACATAACATGTATGGCATTGCAAACCTGGAGCTTAGATCTATTAACTGCAGCTCAAAAAGGAACTTTGTGCATTAACTAGTATTAAATATTATACATATATGCTTGATGAATATGATAATATCTCTTCTATTCTAGATGATATACAGAAGGATACTGAACATTCTAAAGTCTTGGTAAACTTAATTCATTTTCTAAGTAAGTAATGAAGGTGCTTATAAGATAAAGGAATGGCTCTCTTAAGTACTATCAATAAGTAATTACAAGACTTGAACAATACTCAAATCCAACTAGACCTAACAGACATATAGAACGCTTCACCCAACAAAAACAATACACATTCTTTCAAGTGCGCATGGATCATTCTCTAGGATATACCATATGTTATATCACAAAACAGGTCTCAATACCTTAAAAAATATTGAAACCTGGAGTGGATGTGGCTCAAGCAGTTGAGCACCCATGTCACATATGGAAGGTCCCAGGTTTGGTTCCCAGTGCTTCCTAAAGAAAATAAACAACAAGCAGACAACGAGCATAAACAATGAGCATAAACAATGAGCAGACAGTGAGTAGAAGAGCAAAAACAACAAGCAGACAACAAGCAAAAACAACAAGCAGGGAGTGGATGTGGCTCAAGAAGTTAAGCACACGCCTACCACATGGGAGGTTCCGGATTCCATTACTGGTGCCTCCTACAGAAAAACAAACAGACAATGAGAAAAAAAAAATTGAAATCATACAATGTATATTCTCTGACCACAACAAAATGAAGCTAGAAATCAATAATAAAGGGAGAAATAGAAAATTCACAAGTATGTGGAAACTAAAGAACATACTCTTAAACAGCTAATGGGTTAAAGAGGACATCACAAGGGAAATAAGGAAATATACTGAGCGAGATGAAAATGAAAATACAACATACCAAAACCTAGGGGATGCAGCAAAGGCAGTATTGAGAGGGAAATTTATAGGTCTAAATGCTTACATTAAAAAAGAAAGAATAAACACAGAGTTAAAACCTAGAGTATAGATTACTAGGAAACAGGATGAGGGCTGAGAAGAGGTACTGATACTTAATGTATGTACATTTTTAAATTAGCTTGACAATAAAAGTGTGGAAATGGACAAAATTGATGGTAATGCATTATAGTGAGTAGAACTAATGCAGCTGGTTTATAAATGGGATTATGGCTGAAAAGGGTAGTCTAGGGATGTAAATATTAATTGAAAGAAAGCTAGAGAATAATCTTAGAAACACGCAAACTCAAGAAGAAACAGGAGATGTGAACAAACCAATTACTAGCAAAGAGACTGAACCAGTAATCAAAAGCTTCCCAACAGTGGGAAGCCCAGGACCAGATGAATTCATAGGGGAATTTTACCAAACATTCCAAGAAGGCTTAACTCTAATTCTGCTCAAACTCTTCTGTAAAATTGAAGAGGAAGAAACACGCCTTAACTCACTCTACAAGGCAAACATCACCCACATACCAAAGCCAGGTAACAATACCACAGGAACAGAAAACTACAGACCAATATCGCTTATGAGTTTAGATGCAGAAATCCTAAACAAAGTACTAGCAAACTGAATCCAACAGCACACGGAAAGAATTGTACACCGTGATCAAGTGGGATTTACCCCTCATGGTTCAACAGTAAGGAAATAGGCCAGGGTGGTTCAATTAACAGAATGAAAGAGAAAAGCAACACGATCAGCTCTATTGATGCAGAAGGAGCGTTTGAGGAAATTCAGCAGCCTGCTTGATACAAAGCATTTGAACACTAGGAATGGATGGGAACTTCCGACATGATGTTACTTGGTGGGAATAGTTACAGGCCTTTGCTCTAGGATCATGAATAAACCAAGGACGTCTGCCGTCAGCACTGTTGCTCAACATTGCGCTGGAAGTTCTGTGTTTCTGTTTTATTTATATAAATGTATTTATTTAAATATTTTAAAATAGACTTTATTATTTTTTGTGAGGTACACTTGTTCTAATTCATGAAAGAAAAATTTTGTATCTGTGCTATTAACTCTAGTCCATGGTTTACAATAGGGTTCATTGTGTTGTGCAGCCCTGCTTTTTCCTTTTCATTCTATTAACATGTATATGAAATAGAAATGCTGTACAGTTTATGCAATAACTCTACATATCTATTAGGGTTGATTGTAAAGTTTTGGTAATGGATGGTGATGATGGCAGCACTACATAGTGAGTGTAATTAATAGCATTGAATTATATAGGTGAATGTGGTTAAAAGGGGAAATTTTAGGTTGAATATATGTTCAACCTATATTTAGGTTAAATATATGAATATACATATATGAATATATGGATGTGGTTTGTCCTGGGGCACAATTCCCTTCCATCTGTAGACTTGTGAAACCTAAACAAGTTATCTGCTTCCAATATAAAATGGGGGAATGGGCATAGGATAAACATTCCCATTCCCATAGGGAGAAACTGGAAGGAAACCAAGCGACAGGGGACCCAAACAATTCTGAAACTCAGCATCATGCTCCATGAGATCTCAAGGTCTGGGAGTCATCTGTGGAGTGATGTTTTGTCCTCCAGGCCAGATGGAGCGGTAGCCCCACACCTGCCAAGTGCTTTCTCAGCAGCACAGGTTCCACCACCTCTGAGCACTTTTCCTGACAACGGGGTGGAAGGCCTGCCCTCTCCCAGTGCTGGGAGACTCACCTTCCCCACACCCGTGGGTGGGCTCGCTCTCCTGGCCTGAGAAGATGTCTTCAGTCCAGGCCTCGGCTTCTGTGGCCCTGCCCTTAAAGTGATTTTTCCTTCAGTTTGTCCCTTTACTGGGATACATTCAGTCTCAAACCACCGCACAGTGTTCATAATAGCATGACATATGGGAACTCTGTATACTTTGCATGACTTTTCTGTAAACTTCTCTAATAAAAAAAGAAAACAATTGAGGAGACATCTTGATCTGCCAGTATAGCTACACTTAATAGTTTTTACTGAATGCCACACAATATCCTGAGCACTTTCCACATATTAGCACATTTAAAACTCACAACACTCCATTGATAAAGGTACTGTAATGATACGCAGATGAGGAAACCGAGGCAAGAGAGGTCAAGCAATTTGCTGCAGGTCACAAGGCATTATAGCGACTGACTGGCTGTTTGTCTTTCTGGGCACTGGAATAGGGCTAACCTCTATTTCCCAGCCACCTCGCACTCAGCTGTGGCCCTGGAACAGGATTCTGGCCAAGGAAACAGGAGCAGAAGCTTGTGCACCACTTCCAGGCCGGGCCCGTGAAACTTCACACCACGATCGTCATAGGCGTCCACACCCACTGGCTTAATGAGACAACAGCTGTCCTGGATGGCACAGACTGAAGACAGGAGAGCTGCAAGTCCTAGAGGGCCTGGCGGAGAGCCACGTACTCACCAGAAACACTCACATGAGACTTTGCATGAGTAAATATCTACTTTATTTGAGCTGTTTTACATTTGGAGCTTGTTTGTCCCAGGAACAATTTGATCTTGTGCTAATTGTGGGACACTGCCTCAACCAAAACCTTAAACATTATGTCCCAGGCTTAGTGGCCAGGTAGTGGGCACTGAGGGAACTTATCAGAAGCTGAAGATCCCACTCCCAGGAGCCCCTGTGGAACAGAAGGGAGAGACCATGAGATGCTGCCATGAGCTCCTGATCGGTACCTGTCCCTGACAGAAAGTGGTGGTCTCAGTGCCCTTGTGAAAGTATGTGCAAAGCTCCCTTCAGCTCCTGGGGTCTTGACGACCCTGCTCTTAGAATGCGCCGGGTGCCCCTAGACTCTTCGCATAGGGGGTTGTCAGGTGGAGGAGGTGCTCCAAGGAGCCTTCCTCAGGCCTCTGGGCTGCAGCAGCCCCTTTGGCACCTAGTGGGGTGGCCGTGCCCCCCCAGCTGTCCAGGCTGGGAACACCCCCTCCACACCTGCCCACACCTGGATGGGTAAATCCAGACCAGGGGGTCCTGTGCCACCTTGCAAAGACACCCCCGGGCCACGTCCACCACTTTGGAGGCAGCGCCCCTTCTTCACCCTCTTCTCACTACTTCCCCTCCCTCTGCCCAGGCCTCCCTTGCTCTAGGGCTGCCAGGATCCAGGGCAAAGCCAGTTGGCTGGAGATAAGCAGAGCGTGTAGGGGCGGAGACGCAGCCCAGTGGAGGGCCTGGGGCCTGGGGCCGAGGTGCTGACCAATGAGGAGCTGGGGTCATCCGGCTACAGGCCTGCTGGGAGCTGTAACTACAGTGTCCATTGGTGGGCTGAGGGCCGGGGCGGCTGCTGAGCCAATGTGAGGGGGAGGCGGGGCGAGCTTTAGCGCCCAGCGGCCGCAGTGGCTGCTGGATCTTGGGTCCCGCAGGGAATGCCGGGAAGCGGCCGCCATGCTGTCCTTCTGCCCTGACAGGGAAAAGGCTGAGGAGGACGGAGCTGCCCCCACTTCTCCTGCAGTATCTGGGGAAGACGCACCTCAGCCCAAGGAGGGTTCCCAGGCCTCCCCTTCACAGAGGCATTCCCCTCGCCTCCTCTTGTCCTCCTGTACCCTAGGCTGCTCCCTGCCCCCCCCCCAGGGCTGTGCTTCCCCCTCAGGCCCCTCAGGCAAGGCCTCTCTGAGGGAGAGAGGTGGAGGTTTGTGTGCTGGGGCGGCAGCTGCCAGGAACAATGGGAGTTCTAGGCGGGGCGAGCAGTGGCGCCAAGCGGCCACGGTGGCTGGCAGGAAGGTGGGGCCGCAGCGCCTGCCAGGAAGCTGCCGCCATGTTGCTCTTCCACCCTGGCTGAGGGAACAGGCTGGTGAGGTGACACAGCTGCCCTTGGTTCACCTGGAATTCCCGCCTCTAACTTCAGGCAAGGTGGGCCCCCCAGGCTTCCCTGCTTCACCAACCGCAGCTCCATCCCCAGAGTCAGCCCCTCTGTGCTCTTTCTCTGACACCCACTTTCCTACTTTGAATACACTCAGAATCCGGAGACATCTAACCGGCTCCAAGCCTCAGCTGTTTTTAGGTTACCAGATCACTTGTGCAGATGGTACATAGTGCAGAATATTCGAATTTCCTCATTTAAAAAAAAAATTATTTGGTTAACATTTACTACATAAAATTAAAACTGAGAAACACAAGTTTTTATTGACAAAACCCAAAGCATACTAATAATAACTGAATACCATGTTTTGTAATGCAGGTCTTATAATGAGAAGGATGGATACCACCATTTCGCGTCACTGAGCTGCTAAGTAAGTGTTCTCTGTCTTCAGGTTGCTTTTAACTGTGTGTGTGTCCTAATGGTGGTTGTGTGCATGAGAGCAAATGAAAGTTCATGTGACCCTATCGTTCTTTAACGCATGAGTGGTTCAAATATTTCCTTCAAATACTGACTGATAAATAGTAACAATACAAAAGCTGTCAGCATTAAATGCCGTATATTTCCACCAGCTGCATGAGTTTGTCTAAATAAGCCTCTTCCTGCACCACACATATTTTTTTACCACCATCAGTGGTAACTCGTGTTAGGAGATTCTACTTCAGGGTATACCAAGTTAGTGTTTTATCCATATCTTTGAAAATATTCTCACCTGTATTGAAGTAATTCTATGCAGTCTCTGCATAGAGGGTGATTTTCCACCCCTTCCAACCCAGCACTGAGGCACTGACTCCTTGTTCTATAACCATAGCTGAGCGGTCTGGACTCAACAGGAGCAAACCACTTACAATCCTTTGCCTTGTCTTCCTTTTCCTCCATTTTAACCATTTGTAAGTGTGCGATTCTGTGATACTGCTTACATTCACAATGCTTTGCTATCATGAGCTCCCACCATTACCAAAGATTTTCCATCACACAAAACAGAAAATCTTTACTCCCCATCACCCACCCCAAGCCCATGCTAACCGGTGATCTACTTTTTGTCTATGTGAAGTTCCTTATTCCATAGAGTTCATATAAGTGCAATTCTGCAATATTGTTGCTTCTTGCTTATTTCACTCAGCATAATGCTTATGGTTCATGCCTGTTTTAACTCTTATCAGAATCCCATTCCTTTTAATAGCTGTATAGGGTTCTATTGTGTGTATATACCATTTAGTTTATTCATTAGTTGATGGGCATTTGAGTTGCTGCCACCTTTGGCTATTGCAAACAATGATGCTAAAACCGTTCCTGGATAAGATTTTATTTGAATACATATTTTTAAGCTTCAGAATGTAAGTAGGAGTGTACTTGCTGAATCATATGGAATTTCTATATTTAACTAATTGAGGTCTCACCAAACTGGATTCCACAGTGACTTCACCATTTTAAATTTCTCCCAAAAATTTAAAGGGCTTTGATTACTCTTACATCTGCTTCAATTCAATACTTATTTTCCATTTTAAAAGAGTGATCTGTCTTCCTTTTTCATTTGTATTTCTCTAATGGCTAATGATGTTTAGCAACTTTTCATGTGCTTATTTCTCATTGGTATATCTCATTTAGAAAATGTCCTTTCAATCATCTGCCCGTTTTTTAAATTGTGATATTTGTGCTTTTGTTGTTGACTTTTAGTAGTACCTTACATGTTTGGGATGTTAAACTCTCATCATATATAGAATTTATAAGTATATTTTCCTAATTTTCTAGGTTTTCTTTTTTCTTGATAATGTGCTTTTTTGGGGAGTCAAATATATTTAAAATTTTTTTTTAATTTAACATTTTTTTATTTTTTAAAAGATTCTTAAATTACATAAATGTTACATAAAAAGTATAAGGGATTCCCATATGCCCCACTCCCTACCCCTCCCACACTTTCCCACATTAACAACATCCTTCATTAGTGTGGTACTTTTGTAATGATTGATGAACACATACGAGAGCATTGCCACTCTGTGGATTATAGTTTACATTATAGTTTAAACTTTTCTCCCATGCATTTTTTTAACTTATGGCAAGATATATAATGGCCTGTATCTGTCGTTGCAATGTCATTGAGGGCGATTCCCAAGTCCCAAAAATGCCCCCACATTACACCTCTTTTTCCCTCTCCCTACCCCCAGAACCTCCAGTGGCCACTGCCTCCATCAATGATATAATTTCTTCTATTGCGAGAATCACAATAAGTCTATAGTAGAATACCAGTGAGTCTACTTTAGCCCATAGTTCATTCCCTAATCCTGAGGAATCTGGGATGGTGATGCCCACTCCTCCTCTAATTGAGAGGGGGCTTCAATCCCATAGGGCAGATGGATGGGACTGTCTCTCTTGCAGTTGTAGATTCTCTTGGTTTATTGGTGTGGTAGTTGTCCTTCATCCCCTATAATGTACTTTCATGCACAAAAGTTTTTAATTTTGATGAAGTCTTGTTCTTTTGATCTCAGGGGGAAAATCTTTCCGTCTTTAGCATTTAGTTTAATCTTAGCTATGGATTTTTCATCAATTCTCTTTACGATATTGATGAACTTCCCATCTATTCCTAGGTTTGTGAATGTTTTTTTTTATCATGAACGGGTGTTGGAATTTTTTGAAAGCATTTTCTGAGTCAATTGAGGAGATTATGTCTTTTTTATCTATCGTTCTATTAATGTGGTTATAACGTTGTGTGATTTTTTTCTTTCAATTGTGGGAAAATATACATAAACTAAAAATCATTTTAACCTTTATCAGTTGGCAATCCTGTGACATGAGGTACATTGACAATATTTTATAATGTTGACCACCATTTCCAGACTCTTTTCATCAACCCAGCCAGAACTCATGCCTCTTTAGCAATAGCTCCCTCTTCCTCCCCTCTCCACACCCCTGGTAACCATCACTCTCCT
>JAQZBX010049620.1:0-19884 GCA_029593785.1 Cabassous unicinctus
AAATTAAATCTGTGCTCCTAATGTTACCCAAGTGGGAAGTGAGTGGACTCATTAACTGAGGAGAGGAGCGTTTATAGGATTTTAGACCTAGATAGGACCCGGTGGCTCCCCCACCTCGAGGTTCCAAGACCCCGGGGACGAAAGCCCGGCTTGGAGCCAGCGTTCCAGGCTTGGCACCTGGGCAGCCCCAGGGCCCTGGCTTGCCTCCGCGGCCGCATCTCGGGATTCTTGCTCCTTCACTTTGGAGCCTGTTTGGTGAGTGCATCGTGTGTCCCCTTTTCTAGCTGGTCCCACAAGCACAGAATTCCAGAGACCCACGGTGTGTGGGAGCGCAGCCAGTTGCTCCACAGCCGAGTCAGCGCCAAGAGGCCGCGCTTTCTGTCCTGGTGTCCCCAGAGGCACACGCCACCAGGCCCCCGTCAGAGCCTTTCCCGCTCACGTCTCTTCGCCGCCTTCGCCACCACGTACGCTGAAAACCATGCCTTTGCAGGAAGGGGAAAGAAGTGAAATAAGAGCAGATGAGATAGTTTTGTGTAAAAACAAAAACGTGTGCAAGTATGAGCTACAGGATACGAGCTGTGTAATTTCGGTGATTCTGCGTTTGCAGTTAAGTGTCCGTGTATTTGCGTTTGGAACCGGCATCATCCGACATAAAGGTGAGTGGGGCGTCCCCGCTGGACCACTGAGACCCTGACTTCCTGTGGCATTCAACAGCAAATGAAAAGCACCACAGGTTGAGGAAGGGGCTGTGGAGGAAAGGAGGCTTTAGATTTCAGCGCCTCAGATGGCGCTTCCCCCTGCTTTTTGAGCAAGGGCCCCACATTCCCGTTTTGCAGGGGCCTGTAAATCATGCAGCTGGCTGCTCTCCACCTGTGTTTCTAAGGGGCCTCTCTGTGCGCTCGGGCTCCTCTGGGGGAACGTGCGCGGACACTGAGGCTTCTGCCCCTCCCTGCTCTGCTGCACCGCTGGCGGCCTTCTCCCCTCCAGGACTCGACACCCCCTCACCTGGGCCTGGGCCCGCCGCCATTGGCCCTCACAGCCTCCGATGCTCCCGTCTTGCCTCCAAGGCTCCTGCTCCAGTGCTCCAAACCGTGGGTTCTTCTACCCGAAATGTTATTCCCTGCTTACACCTTCAGTGGCTCCCCCCTGTCTGCAGGATAAAACCAGGCTCCCGGGTGGGCTCCAGGCGCCCCCCCACCCCCCGAGCCCCCAACTGCAGCCTTGTCGGCACCTTCGCTCCTCGGCCCTAACCACTGCTCTCTCCTACCGGGAAAGCCCCCTCTGGGCTTCGTGCATGCAGTTCCCTGGGCTCTCCTCCACAGGCCGGTTCCTTTCCAGCAGGGAATTCTCAGTGCACACGGCACCTGCCCGCTACCCCTTCCCCACCCGGGAAGAGGCTCCTTGCAGGGGCTCCCACAGTGTCCCGCTCCGGTCTCCTCTCTTTTCTCCTTCTTTATCTTCCTTGTCCTCCTCCTTCTCTCTCCCCCTCTCTCTGTCCTTCTCTCTCTCCCTCTCTTTCCCTGTCCTCTCCCCTCTCTCCCTCCTCCTCCTCTCCTCCCTGTCTGCATGTGTCTGGCTGGCTCTGTCTTCCCCCACACCCTCCCCTTCCAGCGTTGTAGGATAACTGCTCCCCACCAGGCACAGCTCGAGGACAGGCATAAAATCGCCGTTGGATTTGTCAGCAGGTTCTTATCCAGCTGCCTCACTGAGCACTTCTTCTGCTTGGTGCTGCCCTCAATACTTTCTGACTCCCACCTTCCAAGGGAGGTGCCCTCATTAGCCCTATTTACCAGCTGGGGAAACTGAGGCTCAGAGAACGTAGGTGACTCACCATGCGGTGCAGCTCCCTGGGGCCTGACGCGGGAACCAGAGCAGCAGAAGTGTTGGCTGAGCCTTCCCCTGCCGGGACCCACCCGCGCAGGACAGGCCAGATGGGGCAGCCGATGGGGCAGGGCTGCTGCTCCCCCCGTGCCCCCCGAGGTGGCTGGGTGTGGGTCGGGGGCGCCAGGAGATCACCCCGGAGCAGTCACGGGCTTTCCACAGGGTCGGCCTGGGTCATTCGCGCGCCCATCTCATTCTCTGGGGCTCTGAGTGTCCTTGGGAGTTGGGGGGCCTTGCCTTTCGGGGTCACCGGGAGGTGCCAGCCCTGTGGGTTCTCCTCCGTGGGAAAACCCAGGTGCTACTTTGGGTCTCCCCCCTGGGGGTGGTCGCTGGGTGTGGCTCAACTCTGGCCAAGGTCACTTGAGGATCTCAGCACGTGGCTGGGGGACGTTCAGGGCCCATGGGGACAATTCCCTGCAGGGTCCCTGGCTGGGGACTGGCATCCCTCTAACGTGCCCCTGGCTTTCCTAGAACCCAGTCCCATGGGGCCTCACCTCCCCACTGCGCGAGCCATAGGGGCCGGGGCAGAAACATTGAGCTCAGAGCACTAGGGAAGGATCCTGGGATGAGCAGGAGCAGAGCTGGGTGTGGCTCTTGGGGTGGCCCGCGCCACACCCCTGCCTCCCCCATGTCCCCTTCACTGTACCCAAGCTTCCTTTGACATGGCTCAGGTGTGAAGCCCACCAACCAGTGAATAATCAGACCCGCAAACCACCTTTTTAGAAAATGCTGTAGCTCTTAGAGGGTTAACTCTACACCAGTCATTTTCACTTTAGTATGAATTAATTTGCTCAGCATGCTTTCCTACTAACACTTAAACCTAAGTGAGGTGCCCTGGGAGAACAGGACTTCCTGGGGATGCCTCTGGGACTCTGGAGCCTTGTGGGAGGTGGGGCCACCCAGGTAGGGGGCTGCCTGGGAGCTTAGAGAAAGGGGGCACTGGGCCAGACTGAGCTGCCAAAGGAAGGAGCGAGGAGGACAAAGTCACATATTTTTCTCTCAAAACTCCAGTTCTGAGTCCAGAAAGAAGAATCTGTTTTTCCTCCACCTCCTTTTTCCCACGACTCCCTCCCTGGCTCACATCCCCCCACCCCACCTCCATCCCACACCCAGGGCCACACTCCCAGGATGCAGGGTGCAGGCAATTATCACCAGCACCGGAATTCAACTGCATGTGGCAGGTGCCAGGTGGGGCAAAATGTCACTTCTTGATTGTTTAGGTTGGGGGAGGTGCCATCTGCTTCTTCCTGCGTGGGAAAAGAGGGCGGCAGGGCAGAGAGGCGTTGGACGAGTGCGCTCTGGAGGAGTGGAGTAACAGAGCCTTCCGTGGCTTGACAATAGCTCTCCCTCCAGCGCCCCTTAGTGCGCTGGCTGTTGTGGGCACAGGGCCTCCCTGGAGCTCTGACCCCTTGAGGGCCTCTTAGATGGGTTGCAGCAGGCAGTTCCAAATGAGGCTCGTGGGTAAGAGAGGGCTCCTGGAGCCACAGGTTCTTGAGGGGAATCTCTTCCCCAGGCTCCCAGCAGAGCCCAAGGTTGCAGGCAGCTGGTACTGCCCACTTGGTCCCTGGGGCTCCTGATGTGGGACTGGACAAGCCCTTGGACCTATAAGCCTTTTAAAAGGACCCCAGGAGAACCTGAGCAGTTCTCACCACGCAGGGAGCAAGGATGCGCCAGACACACGTCCAGCAGCGCCCTCATGTGGCAGCGATGCTAGAAGCTTCAGTTAAAGGAGTGGGACCCCCGGCAGGTGGGTGGATCTGTACAGTCCCCTCTGGCTTCCATTTGGAAGTAAGACTGAATCCTTTGGGTTAGGCAAGCTCCTGAGGTTCATGGACAATTCATGTGGGTAGCGGAGGCTTCAAGAGGAAACTTCTGGACTTCTGGCTGTTATTGACAAGGATGGGTCAAACAATTAATTGAAAAAGGAAAAGGGTGGAACTGTTTTTACAGCTGGGTTGGTGCGGTTGGCCATGCTGGCCATTTCCACGTGGGTCCACGTGTGGGCAGGGCCGAGCCTGGGGAGCTTACCAGCACTTTTAGCAAAAACAAAAGAGAACCACAGAAAACCAGGGATGCGTTTTCCTGCTGAAGCAAACAGCTCCCTCCTGATGCCTGGTGGAGGTTTGCCAGCACCCTCTGATCCCCGCGACCTTCCACAGTGTCTAGCGAAGCCCCCCGCTCACTCTCGGGCTCCAGCTGGCCTCGCCGGCTCTCCTGGAGACCCTGTGGGGGTCTTCCACGCCCTGCAGCACCCGCTTGTAGGGGAATCTGTTCATCTCCGTGGCAAGGACTTGCGCAGACGGAAGGGAAATCCACTGATTCTCAAAAATGCCGGCTCCTGGTGATTCTCTTTATCCCTCCTTGGGCCTGTCACCCAAAGAGCTCTGGTGCGCTCCCAGGATGCTGGGAGAGGACCGGCCTGCTTGAGCCACTGGGCAGCGCCAGGTTGGGTGCCTGAAGCTCTGCTCTGGGGGCGACTGTCACAGAAGGGGTCCAACCCGACCAGCTCTGGGGGCGACTGTCACAGAAGGGGTCCAACCCGACCAGCTCTGGGGACAAATTCCACTGATTGCACCAACTGCTTCTTCTCCCACTGTGCCAGATTTGTGACATCTTCAGCCTTCTGAACCCACAGATGCCAGGACTGTGCTTGCCCTAAATTCTTCCCATACTGGATGTGACAGGTCTCTGGGATCAATGCCCTGGCAGGGGCAGGGGACCCCGGGAGCACCCCAGGCTGGGGGTGTGCTGTAAGCCCTCCACTGCCCGTCTGAGCCCCCTCCACATTCCTCTCAGCCTGTGCCCTTGGGGACCTCTTGGGGTCCTCCATGGGGCCCTGACTTCTGCACCCTCGGGTTTCTGGGGGGTTTGGCCAATGGGGGACACTGGCATTACGGGCAGAGAGAGCCTGAGGGTTTGTCTTCCTGGCCACGCTGTCTGTACCAAGGGGGGCATCCCCGATGGGTGGTCTCTGCGACAGCTACAGCATCATCTCGCCCTGGTAACGCCCCCACCCCATCACCCCTGCAGGCCGAAGAGCTGTGGGTTGAAGAGCATCCTCCAAAAGACACGCTCAAGTCTACCCCTTTGGCCCCTGTCGATTTGATGTTACTTGGAAATCGGGTCTTTGGAGATGTGATTAGTTCACACGAGGCCACACTGGAGCAGGTAGGCTGGATCCAGGAGAGCTGGGGTCCTTGTAAAGAGGGGAGAGGAGACACAGGCACACAAGGGGAGACAGAGGCAGAGGCCGGAGCAAGGCATCCACAAGCCAGAAGAGGTTGGAAGGAGCCTGCCCCAGGCTTCGCGGGGGGGGGGGGGGGGGGGGCGTCTCCAGAACTTTCTGTTGCTTCAAGCACCTGGTGTGTGGTGCTTTCTAAGGCAGGACCCGAGGGCTCCCCCTACTGCCAGGCCCGGGGTGGCCCCGGCTGTGCCCCTTTTACTCTGTCCCCTGCTCGGTGGGCGGTCCGTGTTCCGCCCAGACCCTGCCTGAGTCAAGGCTGACCATCCTGTCTCTTCATTTGAACACCTTCAGGAACGGGGAGCTCAGTCCCGTGAGAGGCATCCTGGCTGGGCAGCGCCGATGTGCAGGTCGTGAGCGGTCCTTTCTCTGCTCGCCCAGTAGCTGTCCCTAATTGCGTCCCCACCCTGAGGACGGACCCCCACATCTGCTCTCTTGGCCAGGGATCCACCCTGCCCATGTCGCTTGACGACGGCCCTGGCCCTGAGTCTCCTTCTCTCTGTCCAATGCTCCTGGAATTTTTATCTTTCCTTCAGGGCCAGCACCTCCAGCTCTCTCGCCCTGCGGTCTCCGTTCTCTGCACACACCTGGTACTAGGACCCCTCAGCGCAGGCCCAGGCGGAGCCGACCCTGTGCCGGTCTTCCTAACGTGGGTGAGAGGTGGCCTCAAGTCTGCAGGGAACATCCAGGGTTTGCCGACAGGCGAGGGCCAGGCCTGGGGCACAGCTGCTCCTTCTCATTTGCTCACAGGCCTGGGTTCAGCCAAACCCAGGGAGGCCTTTCTGCCCTGATGGTCCCGAGGGCCGTTGGGGGTGGGGTGGGGCACTTCCTGAGGCTGCTCGTAGATCAGAACTCCCCGCTCGGCCATGCTCCGTGAATCTGGGCACCGTGCCCACGGGACACGGCTGGCCGGGCAGCCAGGAGGACCTGCAGCCTCGGCCTGGGGCTCTCGGCCCTGGCTCTGACTTGCAACTACCCGGAGAGCCTTTCAGGGGTCAGACCTGGGGTCCCGGGCTCTGCTGCACGGGAGGGCTGGGGGTGCACGGCCTGGGCAGAGCCGCCTCTGGCCTTGAGGCTTAGCTCCGCCAGCTCAGGGAAGGACCAGGGGATGGGGCGGCAGGCTCCCTTCCTGGGCCAGGAATGCTGGACAGGGCGGTCTGGGCTCCTTGTCACGCAGCCTGGGGCATTTCCATGAACTGTCATGCCTGGAGAGTCGGGACTGGGCTTTCCGGAATGTCCAATGTGCCTGAAGGGCGCTGCAAGCCGCTTTGGGTTTCCATCTCTTTTTTTCATAATGGTAGTGAATGTGGAAGCTGTGGAACCCACATGTGTGACTGTCCCCTCGAGGCCACTGGGCATGGTCTGGTGCCTGCAAAGGGGTGGCTTCCTGGCCAGGCGGCACTTTTACTCAAATTTACATGGAGGTGCCTGGTAGGGGGGAACTGTGTGCCCCAATCCCTAATCCCCAGGGCCCCTGAATGTGACCTTACCTGGAAGTAGGTTGTTGCAGATGACATTGGGCAGGTTGAAGTGAGGTCGTGCTGGAGGAGGGCGGGCTCGTGATCCACTGTGACTGGGGGTCCTCAAGAAGGGACTCGGGCACAGACAGACAGACGGGGGAGCACGACAGGTGGTGACTGAGGCAGGGAGCACCATGGCCAGCCCCCGCCAGGCGGCCCAGACGGGTCCTCCCTGCTGACTGCAGAGGGGGTGGCCCCGCCGGCACCTTGAATTCGGGTCCTGCCGGCCTTCAAACTGGGAGCCACTACGATTCTGTTGTTCCAGGCCCCCCCGTTTGTGATGCAGCAGCCCCAGGGGGCTAAGGCAGGTGTCCTTCCCTGAGGACAGGAAGTGGCGTAAGATGCCGCCCGCGGTGCCCGGGACGTGCCCGTGAGATGCGGGTCGTCGTGCGCTGACAGGACACTTGGTCACATGGGCAAACTCTGCGTCTGGTTTTAGGCTGTATTGGCAACTCCATCAAGGCACAGAGGGGACGCTGCCCATCCACAGCCACGGCGTCTTTTCTCTGTCACGCGCCTCTTCTCCCCTCTCCCCGCTCCGTGGCCCCCAGCGGGGCCCCTCCCTCTCCGCCCGTCTCCCACGGTGCCCTGTCCCACGTCATCAGCCCCCAGCAGGCCGAAGCCCTCCCTCCGGGCAAGGTGAGCGCAGGCTTGCTGCCAGGAGCCCCACACCCCACCAGTACCAAAGAGGTCCTGGAAGCACTCCTTCTGGCCGCCCGCTGCTCCCTGGGAGGGTTCTGCTCAATCAAGTGCCCGTTGCTTTTGTTACATGCACAGGAGTTCAGAGAGGAAAAAAAAACGCAGGCAATCTTGCCACCTGGAGGCAACTTTCATTCGTCTCTGCGTGCCGTGACTGTGGCGCGTCTTTCTGCAGTGTTGGGCTCCCGTCCACGGAGCTGTCTGAGCCAGGGAACCCCTCACTCACCCACCCACCCACCCCCATCCATCCACCCACACATCCATCCCGTCCCCCACAAAGACCAGCAGGTGTGAGCCCATTTGTGACTAGGATCTGTGAAGAGCCTGTGTGGATGGGGCCAAATCGAATCAGGATGGGCCTTCGTCCGATGCGACTGAAGACCTATGAGCAGAGGAAATCTTCCCAGGGGCACAGATGGCTGAGCAGGGGAGCCAAAGGAACGGGGGGACGGGGCGGCAGACGGCCATGTGGTGGAGGAGACTGACTGCCAGCACCCGAATGCCAGACTCAGGAGGAAGCATGGCCTGCTGGCAACTCGATTTTGTACATCCAGCCTCCAAAACCGTGAGCCAACAGAGCTCTGTTGTTTAAGTCAGCCAGTTTGTGGTATCTGACAAATGAAAACACCATCCATCATCCATCCAACTAACTTCCTCCCTCCCCTCCCTCCCTCCTTCCCCTCTCCCTACCCCCTCCCTCCTCCCTCCCTCGTTTCCTTCCTTCCTTCCACCTATCCACCCATCCATTCATCCACCAACCTACTCTTCTTTCCTTCATCCACCCATCTAGCATCCATCCACATATTCATCCACTCACCTGCCCATCCATCAATCCACCCATCCATCATCCATCCATCCATCATCCACCCACCCATCCATCCATCATCCATCCATCCATCCATCCATCCATCCTCCATCCATCCATCCATCCATCCATCCGTCATCCATCCATCATCCACCCATCCATCCATCATTCATCCATCCATCCATCATCCATCCCTCTCTCCCTCTCTCCCTCCTTCCCTCTCTCCTTCCCTCCCTCCCTGTAGCAAATAGCTCCTGAGCGCTTGCAGTCTCTTCCATCCCTGCCTCAGTGTTGACTGTGACATGAGTCTTTCAAGGCCAATGAGCTAATTTTCCAGGTATCATTGGTCTCTGCCCAGAAACAGACTCAGAATAGATCACAGGTTGAATGGCTCCTGTGGATTCTGGCTTGGGATTGCTTCCTCATGACCTGCTTTCTTGTGATTTGGTTCACGCTGCTCACTTCAATTCTGGAGGGAGCAGTCCAGCACCGCTGAGGACCCCACCCTCTAAGTCTTGCTTACTCGAGATTTAGTTTGGCCCACAGGTGATAAGGATGTGAGTGCAGGTGAGGGCAGTGATCCCAAGTGGGAGCAGGCGGTCCAGGAGAAGGTGCTGGGTGGGCACCAGAAGACTTCTCCACTGCGTGCTGCCATTTTGCTCCAGGGAGTCCCGCCATCTGGCCAAGGAGAACAAGTTCTCACAGCGCAGGCAGGAGGTCCAGGGGAGTGTTTTCCCACGGCCCGGGGGATGCTCGTCTTCCCCCAGCCCCAGAGCCTCCTGTGACCCCAAGAGGTCAGCCCCAGAACCACAGAGCCATCAGGTGGTGGAATGACTGGTGCTGCAGTGGGTTATTTCAGCGACATCCTTGACTCCTGGACCCCAGAGAACTGCAGTTGTTCATGAACTCCCCCGTGTGTGCTCATACTCGTCCCTGGGCTTCTGCCTCAGTTTCCCCCAGTGTTCCAGCCCCTCCCCCACCCTGGCTGAGAGCCTTCCCCTGACTCTTGCCAGCCCTTTCCATCCACTGAGTAAGCTTCAGGCACCCTTTCTCCCTGTGACCCTCCCTCCCCAGCCACCCGCTTCCAGGAAAGGAGTCACAGCTCTTTCAGCGGAGGTGCTGATGGCTCCATCGACAGAGTAAACATTTCCAGGCAAATGTTTGTTTTTCAGGACTCTCGAGATGTTAGCTGAGGTCATGACCAAGAGTCCTGGCGTCGGAGGCCAAGGTTAGATCCTTTCCACCAGGATGGTTTTTAATCTTCCCTCAGCCATGCAGATGGAGCGCCGCATTTCCATGGACTCACTCACCCTTTTGCTGATGCTGGAAGAATCCAGAAGGCCTCTCTCCTGAGTTCCTACCTTCAAGCAACAGGACCTTGATTGGGAATCAGTTTCTCAAGCTCCTAAAGGACAAGGCCAAGGGCACAAAATCAGGAAGGAACAAACCCCTGGAGAGGAGCCCATGAGTGGACAGGGCCACCCTGAGAAAAACCTTCTGAGTGCATCTCTCCTGGGCCACGGGCCATGGGCCACGGGCCACAGGCCTGGCAGGTGCAGCGTGGCCTCGGAGGATATCCCTTTAAGCCTCTAGCCTGAGCCTTCTGCTGTCCTTCTCACAGGGCCAGGTCCTCTGGAGACTCCGGCACTGGCTTCCGGGTTTTGCCCGGGTCAGTCCTGTAATAGCCTCCCTCCTGGGGCCTGGCGTTTCCACTGCGGCCGAGGAGGGGGCGTGGGAAACTGCGGGCGGGCGGCGAAGGCCCACAGGGACCGCTTGCTGCAGACCCCTGCCTCCCTCAGCCCCGCTTCCCCGTGGGAGTCGGGAAGGGGCTCTGAGAGCGGGGCGAGCCGTTCTGTCCTCCACATCCCCTCCGTGGGTGGCGGGAAAGCAAACTCCCCACGGCTATTCCCACTTCCCACTTCTCCCCCGGGTCTGAGTCCCAGGAGGAATTCCAGGCTAGTTCTCCTTTCACAGGCTCCCTTTGGAGACCCTGCTTCCACTGGTGCCCACCGGGCCGCGGCCGTGGGCTGAATGAACGGCGGTGGGCTTGGCAGCCAGCAGGGGCCTCCCTCCCCTGGCCTCGGGGCTGGGCTCAACTGCAGCACCTTGCTAAGACCCCCGGGCTCCTGGCCAGCCTGTGGAGCTGCCCCTCAGTGCCAAGGCCGACCTCCAGAGGTCCACCCCCCAATGGAGTGCCGGTCTCGCTTCACCATCTAGAGTAGAAGCTGCTGAAAGGGTCTGTGGGCAGTGCGGTGGCGAGGCTGCAGCCTGCAGTTGGGAGAGATGGCTCTTGACGCTCAGCTATCCATCAACAGGTACTGCCAGGTGGTCAGGTATGCATTTGAGCCCAAGCGGACCCGTCCTGCCCTCACGGAGGGTACATCTGGTGGGGGAGATGGACGCTGACCAAATAGTCACACAAACCAAGGAAAAATGTCATCACAGTCCCTGGAACCATGAGGGGTGTCTCCTGGGGATTTCTCCTTGCCCGGGAGGTCAGGGGCTTCCCTGGAGGAGGTCCCACTTGAGTTGAGAGCTGAGGACTTCGTGGGAGGATGGGACGGATGCCCGGGGCGCAGCAGGGTTTGCTTTTAGGGTAGAGCATGGGCAGGATGGAGAGGGAGTCGGGGGGCTCCAGCAGTGGTCCGGGGAGCAGTGAGGGTGCCCGGTGGTGCTGATGGAGAGAATGAGTGGGGAGCAAGGACGAAAGTGGGGCTTCTGGAAGCAAACGGTGCTGGCAGCAACGTGCCCCCGCCCCACAGTAAGAACCCCTGCACCCCTCAGATTGACAAGCCATGCAGTCACCCGTCTGATTCTCCCCGAGCCTTTCCTTAGTCCCCGAGTCCCGAGCTGCCCTGATGCTTGCTCTGCTGATTTCTGAGAGGCCACAGGTTGTGTGGACTTGACCATCCTGTGAGAAAACTGCTGCCTTCTGCCATAGTCAGGCTGCAGGCGCTGTGGCGGTGCTGGGCGCTGGGCCGCTGTGTGCGCTTCTCACCGAGTGAGCCCTCCTCCGCCCGGCCCCCTCGTTCGTCTTGCAGCCAAGGCCTCACATTTTAGCAATGATGGGGTCTGAGTCATCCTGTCTCAGTGCACCCGACCCCACTGCACCACCTGCCCTGGAGAAGGAGCCGTCTCCCTTCCTGCAGAGTGACGTGGTGGAGGAAAGCTCCAGTGCAGCCTGGGCAGTGGGTGACAGAGCTCAACCTAGGGTGGGAGCTTATTCTCTCCCTCCCACCTTCCTGTGGGCTGAGGTGGACTGAGCTTCCCAGGGGACATTTGGCGATGTCTGGAGCAATGGCAGCTGTTATAACCAGTGAGGCACTCCTGGCATCTAGCAGATGGAGACTGGGGCTGTGCTCAATGTCCTCCAAAGCACAGGGCAGCTCCTCCCTCCCCCGAAGAATGAACTGGCTCCAAATGCCCAGAGCACCAAGGTCAAGTATCCCTGGTCGGGGGAACCCCAGGCCTGAGCTCAACGGTGGGTGACTTGGAGTTCCCATTTACTAAGCTAGAAACCTGAGGACTCCGCTCTCGTTCTGGCCCCCCGGGGGTCTCGGAGCATCTGCCCACGACTTCGTCTCTCTAATGGCCATCTGCTGTAGGTGCTGGGCTTGGCTTTGGAATACAAACACCGGGGACAGGCCCAAGCAGGGCGATGATTGTGGCCTAATGGGGTCCTTGCTCCCATGGGGGTGAGTGGAGACAGCCTCCCCCTAGCTGGGGAGACTCTGAACAATGAGCTGGATGTGCCTGGAGGGGTGCAGGCTTTGTGGGTGGGTGGGGACAGGCCCAGCAAAGCGTCTGAGCGGTGCCCCCTTCCAGGGGGGGCAGCGCGTCTGAGCAAGAGGCCTGTGTGGGGAGAAAGGCTCGCTCGTGGGGCTCAGGGTCAGGTCCTGGTTGGAGGGCTCTGATGGGTGGCCTGGGCCTCTCTGGGCGCCCTGAGGCCACAGCCCAAGTTCCCCTGGCCTTCCTTTACCTCTGGGGGAGAAGGCTGATGGCAGCCAGGCCACCGACACCAGCTTTAAACGTGAGAAACGGCAAGTCCTGGGTGGCTGCCCCGGCAACACGAGAGTCCACATGACAGAGAACATTCCGGCACTGCAACCGGAAATACAGGCTGGGCTGGCGGCACTAGTGAGCCTGGGAGTCTGTCCAGCATCCTGGCCTTGCTGTCCTGCGCGCTCCCCCAGGACTGAGGGGGCAGACAGATGGGGTGCTGGGAGCCCCACTTCCCAGGATGCCGAAGCCGGGTCTCGCCCGAGGGCCGGGGAAGGCAAGCTGAAGGGCCTGGAGCCCCCGGTGGGGGGCTGGGAGGACCGGGATTCCTCACAGGCTTGGCCACTTTCTCTGCCACGAAACCACTCCATCGGGCTTTCGACTTGGCAGAGATGAGAGCCTCGCAACCTGGGTGGAAACGGAGACGCTGGGGGCTGGAGCTGCAAAGCTGCTGACACTGAGTGGGGTGGCATTTGAGAACGGGCCGTTTAGAATCAGGCCAATGACGTTCAGAGCTTCCAGAAGCCCGTCCCGAGGCAGCGGGGCCTCAAAATAGATGGGCTGACATTTTAGGAACGTGAACTTTAAACTTCCAACCTACCCCTGGGCGTTTGGAGGCTGCTGGGCCAGGAGGATCGGAATCTTCTCTCGGGAGCCACGTCTCCTGTGGGCGGCCACAGACGTGGGCTCAGGTGGCTCTGCCTCCCCCTGCGGCGGGGCTCTGGGCATCCCACTTTACACCTCCGAGCCGCTGTTCCCTGCCCGGGAAACGCAGGGAACATCCTCTGCAGAGCCTGCCTCACTGGGGAGATGAGAAGGGCGTGGACTGCAGCGGTGAGAAAGAAGCGAAAGGCTTCCAGAACTCTCCGTGCAGGTCTGCAGCAGTGGCACCCAGCAGGCACTCAGTGTTTGCAGAAGGCGCATAAACAAACGTCCTTTTATTAGTGGTGGCGATCGCGGTCTTGACGTCATTTACGGGATTCAGGGATGACGCCCACCGCACAGCTGTGCCGTCCACCCATTGCCTCGGAGTCAAATCCATGCTTGGGAGTCAGGAAAGGGGCTGGGACGAAGGCTGGGCCCACCCCATCCCGAATGGACCTCGTCCAAGTGTCCAGCTGTAAAGCCACCCTTTGCTCCAACGCTGCAAATGCTTTAAATTCATTTTTGAATGGGTAGCGTGTGCCCGTGTTCAAAATCCAAAAGATACGAAAGAACAGTGTCATGAAAAAGGGACAGAAGAAGGTGATGGTGCACCCCACGGAAGGGGGAGCTGGGATGGCTGACGCATGCCTGGGAAGTGCTCAGCCTCATCAGCAGCCAGTTAAAACTGCATGGGAATTCCATTCTGTTCCGAGCTGATGGCTGAACGTGGGGTGTCTGCCCAGATGAGCTTTTGAGGATATCATCGTGGAGCACCCAGAGTGGGTGGAGAGGAGTCGGAGGTGGACTGACCCTTCGGAGGACGCTCTGGCATCGTGAGACCATGGGTGACGCGGACAAGCTCTGGACTAGCTCTGTTAGTCATGGCAAAAGCTCGGAAACAAAGGCCCGGGGAGAACGCGCCGGCGGGAGACGGGCCCAGCTGTGGTCCATTCACTCAGGGGAGCGTGGGGCCTGCGCGTGTTTTCTGTGTCCGCTTGTCTGCGCGATGGTGCCCACTGTTTGGTCAAACTCTAGCCTCGATGTCGCTGTGGAAGTGTTTTGTAGATGTGAGTAGCGTCTGCAATCAGTTGACTTTAAGTAAAGGACATGAGACCCTCCCTGAGGCCGGCGGGCCGCACCCAGTCAGTTGAAGCCTTAGGAGCAGAGCTGAGGGCTATGGGGGGAGGAGAAATTCTACCCAAAACTGCAGCAGCAACTCCTGCGCGAGTTTCCAGCCTGCCCCGCGGATTTGGGCTGTGCCAGCCCCACAACCACGGCCAATTCTGTAAAACAAACAAACAACAAATAAACCTTTATCTGTCTCACTACCTCTCTCTCTCTCTCTATCATCTATTTCTCTATCTATTTATCTATCTATCTATCTATCTATCATCTATCTATCCATCCATCCATCCGTCCATCCATCCATCCACCCATCCATATATATCATCTATATATCACCTATCATCTATCATCTATTATCTAACATCTATCTATTATCTATCTATCCATCCATATATATCATCTATCATCTATCATCTGTTATCTATCTTTCTATCATCTATTATCTATCTATCCATCCATCCATCCATATGTATCACCTATCATCTATCATCTATTATCTATCTATCATCTATCTATCCATCCATCCATCCATCCATCCATCCATCCATATATATCATCTATCATCTATCATCTATTATCTATCCATCTATCTATCTATCTATCCATCCATCCACCCATCAACCATCCATCTTGCCTAACTGTTCTGTTTCTCTGGAGAACACTGACTGACACAAACCCTGTGCAGCAAGAAAAGTTAGTGAACTAATGACACACACAACAACTTGGACGAGTCTCAGTAACAGGGTGCTGAGAGAAAAAGCAAACAGCAAGAAAACGCTTGCTATGCTTCCAGTTATACAGAATCTACGATGAACCCGTGTATCGCTCAGGGATGCGAGCACATGTGCTAAAACCGTGAAGAAAAGCAAGTGGCTCCCTGGGGAGGGGCAGCTTGGGAGAGTGAAGTGGGTGTGGCTGGGGTGGGGGGAGAGGGCTGCGGACAGCTGATCATCTGCTCTTTCTGAAGGGGGCGGGGCACCCCCTGCTTTACACACTTCATAATTGTAATTATTGTTTATTTCACCTCTTCCCTTGCCCCAGCCCGCACCCTACACCTACCAACTCCCTTCCTGGGACGCCACCATCGCCCCCAGCTTCTTGGAACCTTCCATATCCATTGCATATCCACGGAAGCCTCTTTTCCGTGCACCGTGGCAGCCTCTCAGGCATTCTGTTCTATGCTTGTATGTATCTTTTCCTGAATAAAAGCGTCTTGGGGTCCCTTCCATGCCAGCACAGAAAAAGCTGCCTTACGTGCTGAGCCATGACCAAACCTTTCCAGGTTGCTTCCAGCCTTCTGCTGTTACCAATCAGGCTGCAAGGCATAATCTTGCACATGTGCCATTTTGCACATGGACTATGCTCCTGGAAGTGGAATTGCCAGGTCAAGGTACTTGCCAAACTGACCTCCATGGAACTTGTACAGATGCACACCCCACAGCAAAGAGGGGACACGTCCGTTCTCGCGTCCTCCCCAGCGCCGTGCGTCATCCTTCTTTGAAATTTTCTATAGGTAAAGAAATGTGGTTTTCTTCTGCAATTCTCTGATTTTGACCGAGGCTGAGTGTCTTTTGCAGGCGAAGGAGTGAATTCTGTTCCCTTCCTGTGATATGGCCTTGGCCCACCTTTCTACGAGGCTGTCGGTCTTTTCTGTGATCATCGCCAGCACTGCTGGCTGGACAGTGGGCTCACCCCTTCTGGGAGCATAGGAAACCCTCGTGCTTAGGTCTGGGCAACACGCTGTACAGGGCGGTTTGTGTGCCACGACCAGGCTGAGCATTTAGCTGCCGTCTGAGGCCCGGAGCCTTCCTTTCCTGCCGGGCAAGAGAGAACGGCCACTTTTGAGATGGCCTCTGAGTGCCTGCATGAGCAGAAGCCAGCTGCACCCTCGAGATGGACCCGTGAGAGGAGCTGAAGATAAACCGCCGCAGCTTTAAGCCACGATGGCATGGGGGCTGTTCCGTTACTGTAGCTTCACTTACCCCAGATTGACTGGTATATTTTCTTATTGACTCTTAGAAGCCCTTTATTCATGAAGGAAATTAGCCCTTATGCTATGATATGAGTGGCAAATATTTTATATGGTTATTTTATTCTGAGATGGTGGTGGGTTTTTTTGCCATCAAAAGATTATTTTTATATAGCCAAATTTATTTTTTTCTGCATGGATTTAGTTTCACATATAAGAAGGCTTTACCTGCTCCAAAATATTTTAAAAACTCATCCATGTTTCCTTTCTCCTTTTTTTTCACAGCTTTATTGAGATATGATTAATATGCCTTAAAATTCACCTATTTAAAGTGCATGCTAACAGAGCTGTGCAACAGTAACCACAACCTAACTTAGGTTGCAGGCTCCCATCACTCCAAAGAGAAACTCCACAACCGTTTGCAGTAACTCCACGACCTCGCTGTCCTGCTGCCCCCAACCCCCACCCTTGGCAACCACGAATCTATGCTCTGGCTCTAAAGATATGACAATCCCAGACATTTCATCTAAATAGAATCCTACGATTTTGGTCTTTTGTGACTGGCTAGCACAACGATTTCAAGTGTCATCCCTTTATTGACAAATGATGTTCCATTTTATTTATCCATTCATAAGTTAATAGACACATGGGCTGTTTCTTCTTTTGGGTATTATGAATGATGCTGTTATGCACATTCATGCACAGAGTTTTGTATAGACATAGGTTTCCAATTCTCTTGGGTATCGGCACTGCCAGTTCGTGTGGAAATTCTATGTTTAGCATTGTGAGGAAACTTCAAACTGTTCTCCAATGTGGCTGCCCCATTTTACATTCCCAACAGCAATGTATGGGGGTTCCAGTTTCTCTACATCCCCGTCAACATTTGTTACTGTCTCTTTTTAATTTTAGCCATCCTAGTGGCTAATGTCTCTCTCTATATATACATTGACATAATTTGCTAGATATTTTGATATTTCAGTTTTTATTTCCTCTTAGAATTCTTACTGGGAAAGTTTACTTTTTTCTGGTTTTGTAGATAACTTCTAGCTCTATTGCATTATGATCATATAATGTCATTTGACATAGGTCTAGTTTTTAGAATTGAGTGAATTTCTTTTTGTGTTCTAATACACAGACAATTTGTCAATGTTCCACGGGCACTTAAAAAAGGAGCATTCTCTGTTTACAGGGCACAGAGTTTGATATATATTAATTAGAACTACCTTATAAATGATAATTTAGGTCTCCTAAGCCCTAATTTATTTCGTATTAACTTGATCTGTCATTGGCTAGAAAGAGATTTAAGATCTCCTGCTACTGGTACAGTCACATTTATCTCTCCTTTGTTTATGGCAGTTTGCCCTTTTGAATACTAATGGTGTTATTCCTGACAAAAAACACATGTAACTGTTAGAGCTTCATCGTGAAATGCCCCCTTTGCCATTATAAACTGCCATTCTTTCATTTAGTGCCTTTTGCCTCCTACCCAACTGTGCCTGGTATTAAAATCACGACTTCTGCCTTCTTTTTGTTGGCAAGCTCACCTGTACCTAAATACGTCTTTTAATTCTCAGCCTTCCTGAGGAGGTTTGTCCTAGGCTGTCTAGCACGTTGGTTTTACTAAGTATTGTGATCTGATAGTCTTTCTTTTAATAAGTGGGTTTAGCTCATTTCCATTTGTTGTTATGATGGATAGTTTTGGCCCTAATTGCATCATCATATTCTAGGTTATATCTTTTCTTAAAGTTTCCTCATCTGTAGAAATGGAGATAATAGACACCAGCATGTAGAGTCAGTAAGAAGATTAAATAACATGACGCATGTGAGGCATCCACGCAGTGACTCGGACGCACTCACTGTTCAGTGCGTGCTAGCGTTCCTGCTCTGTGGTTTCGTCGCCAAGTGGCAGGTTCTGGAGAGCCGATGAGGACAAGGGCACAGTCTCTGCTCCTTAAGGAGCTGACGCTCTCTGGAGAGAAGACACAGATGAACACACAGTACTAGAGATTGTTCAGCCAAAGGATAAGACAAGCCACTCTGCCTATGGGAGTCAGAAAAGCTGTCCAAGAGTTGGGGCAATGTGGGCTGGGACTCAAAAAGCGAGCAGGATGCTTTCAGAGGGGTCGGGCACGGAAGAGGGTGATCCTGGGCTAAGGAAAAGCACGTGTGGCGGCGGAAGGCACGAGGCGGCGGCGTGTCCCAGAACTGCAGTGTTTGTTTCAGCGCTCAGGGGACCTTCAGAGGAGTGACTGGAGAGGTGGACGGGGCCAGGACGTGTCTTAGGCTTTGCTCTTTGGGTGGAGCACGGTGGGGACACGGTCCAGTGATGCTTTGAAAAGCAGGTGGCCATGAAAACGCGTCACCCTGACCTGCCGTCGCGGGAAGCATGTTGGCTCTCGGCCTCACCTGCTGTCGTACCGGCCCCAGACCGCACTTCCAGCGGGCTGCTCCCGGCCGATGGCTGAGCACGGCAGGTGTGCTGAAGGAGGCCCATCCCGGGAAGAGGCGCGGGTCCTCCTACAGAGGATACTGCTTCCCCCACCAGCTGGCCCGAGTCTTTCTTGAAACCATACTGCAGCCTGAGGCTCTTCCTGCCTAGTCCTCTTCTCCTTCCCCAGACGTCAGAACTTCGGGGTGCTCTGAAGGCATCCTCTGTTTTCTCCGGCTCCCTCCCTCAAAAAACCCCTTGCATATTTAATGCTGTCTTTGCACCTGGCTATGGTGTGGAGAGTGAACTACCAACCTGGCTGGCTACTGCAATGGTCCGGGGGCGGCTGGGCTGTGGCCCCATTCCAGGTGGGGCTGGGTATTGGGAAGGGATGTGCAGTGGAGGGAATGCATCTAAGCTGTTTAGGATCATCAGGACTTTGGGATGAAAGAGCATGTCTTGCATTTCACCATTTATTGTTTTCAACATTCTTTCCCGGGATTACAGGGATCAGGCAAAGCTGCAAAACTGAAGACAGAGTTGAAATGTTTATTCTCAATCTCTCAACTCTGCCTTAAAAGCCCCGTCAGATCTTGACAAGATCTTGCCTGAGAAAGAAGGAGAAGCAGCTCCACAGGCCAGAGACGAATGTGGCTGGAACAGCCTGGCAGGGCCCGGAACCCCCAGCTGCCGTGCTCCAGGCCTGTGCTCAGAGGCTGGTGGGCAGCGGCCAGCCACCGTGGAGGCTGCAGGAGAGCCTGTGGGAGGTCGAGGCACCCGGACCTGGGTGGGCTGTTGGCCAGCAGCCCACCTTCCCTGAAGCTGTAGACAGGGAGACATCCAGAAAAAGCCAACAACAATAATTTTCAGGTGTTTTTTGTTGTTGCTGATGCTTGTCTTTTTTTTTAGTTCTGTTAATTGTCTCTTTTAGGAAATAGAATATTCTGGCAAGAAGGGGCCTCTCAGAGATCATCTAGTAGCTACTTGGTCTTCAAGCTGCCCAGCAGAAGAGCTCAGGCCGAGGCTGGACTAGGGAAGCCAAGCGGGGTCTTTCTGGTGGCCTCTGGGCCCCTCCACCTGGGCGGCTCCAGCCTCCTGTGATCCACCCTGGACTTCCTGTACAGCTGTGCTCGCGCGCAGACCCCTGAGACCGCACGCTGTCCCTACAGCCCCGCAGCGTGCAGATGGGGACGCCCAGGGTGGGCCGAGGTGGCGCAGCAAGTACAGGCCGAGCTGCGAGCCCAGGTGCCCTGCCTCCCCGCCTCAGCCGCGTTGCGCAGGTCCCCGGGCGGCCCTGACCCCGGAGGCACCCGCACGGCGCGCGGACGCAGCATCTCAAGCAGATGTACGCCTGGCCCTGGCTTAGGAGTTACCGGTTTAAATGAGTAACCAGAGGCTGAGCCGCTTGCAGATGCAGAATGCTGTGTGCACCTCTCGGGGCTCCTGTCAGAGCTGGGGGTGGACAAGGGAGATGGGCCCTAAGCCCAGGGACTGGAGACCTCACGGGGGCTCCACGGAGGCGGCTGCCCCTGCCCTGAGGGCCCATCTCTCGTGCTCCCTGTCTGGGTCCTC
>JAQZBX010049621.1:0-10176 GCA_029593785.1 Cabassous unicinctus
TGAGAAGAACTTGTGTTTTGTAGGAATTAATCACAACAGTTGATGACTTTAAGTTATGTCTTTACTTGTGTGTAATTATTCCATTAATTGCTGAGAGTGGGGAAAAATCTTTAATTTTGTTATGAAGTTGTCTATTTGAGCCTTTTATACTGAAAGTTTTTGTTTCATGCATTTTGAATGATTGATATGTCTCATATGTACATTTAAGAAATTTTTTTCTCCCTGATGAATTGATCCTTTTCCATAACAAAATTCCCTCCTTTATCTGGAAAACATCTTGGACTCAAAACTTTTTTAAAAATTTGATTTTACTATTACCACTCCAATATCTTTTGTTGGGTATGCAATATATATTTTTATCAGCCCATATCCTTTCAACCTTTGCATCTATATCTTTAAATTGTGTCATCTGTAGACAATATATAGTTGTTTGGGGGTTACAATTTTTTCTTCCTGCATTATTTTGTGTAAGTTATATTATTTTTATAATTCCTTTGTAAATTCCTCTCTTGGATTTTTTAGTTCTATCAGTAAACAATTTTTTAATCATTTATTTAGGGATTTAAGTATTCTTAACATTTCACAATTTATTTAAGATTACTACTAAACCATTTTGTGTAAAACATAAAAACGTTGTAACTGTGTAAGTCCATTACCTTCTTGCTTTGATGTATTTTTAATGTTTATTTCTTCTCTCTATATTCACATTCAAGAGTCATTATCATTTCTGCATTGCACTATTTTATGTAATTTAAAGAATTAAATAAAAATAAAATTTCTCTTATCCAAAGTATTTATTTCATTTCTGGTAATCTCTAGTCATTATTGCATATCACCCTGGTGTCATTTCTCTTCAACTTGATAAACTTCATTTTGCATTTCTTCTAGTAAATTGATTGCATAAGCATCAAGTACTTAGTTTTATTTAATTTTAAAAAGTCTTTGTCTTGCCCACCTTTGAAGTATATTTTCACTGGGTAAAGCATACCTTGATTACCTGAAACTGCACTCTTATTGGTTTCTTTCTCTTCCTTCCCCTGCTCCCACCACTTCTCCATTGCTTTCTTTCTAGGAGCACATGAAATCTGGTCTCAGTTGAGCTTCTGAGAACTGTACTCTGATAACTGCAACTTTTATTGGTGTCCTGGGATTTGCCTGTCTCTGTTTAAAGGGACCTTTGAATTATGTAATATTATTTCACATATCTCCAATACAGCCTTCACACGTGGCTGTGTAGAGGGTTCTCCCTTAGCTCAGCTCATACTGTTGATGAGCTAGACTCAAGAACATTTTCAGTAATTCTTAACTTTCATATTTAAGTTCTCTTAATATTTTAAAATGCAAAGGAAACTTGAAAATTCTGGTGGGCTCAAAATATCTTTAGCATAATCATCAAGTACTGGAACATAACATTTGGTCTCCATGGTAACCAGATATGTTTCAGGAAGAGCAGGTCAAGCCAGTGCTGCCAAACAAAAGCTAATTCAAGCCACAAACCTCATTTTAAATGTTCTAGTAGCCACATTAAGAAATATGAAAAGAAACAGGTGGAATTAATCTTATCATCTTTTATTTAGCCAAGTATACCAAAAATATTGTCACTGCCACCTGGCAATAGCCACGTTGAAGAATCAATATCCACTTCAGCTTACCATAATGGACCTCACAAGCCTAAGACATGAAAAACTAAATATTAAAATAAGGAACTTCATGCTAGAGGATAGGATGGAGATAAGGAATGAGAAGCCAAGGATTAAAATATTGAGTGTTCCTATTTGGAATGATTGAAATGTTTTGTAAGGATGGCAGTGATGGTAGCACATTGTGAACACAATGAATAACACTGAAATATATATTTGAATATGATTAAAAGGAGAAAATTTAGGTTGTGTATATGATAACAGAATAAAAAATTTTAAAAATCCATGGAACTATATTACAAAAACATTGAACTCTAAGTTAAAACATGGACTTTAATTTAATAGAATAATTATAAAGATGTCCTATCATAAATTATAACAAAAATTCCACACCAAAACAAGTTGTACTTGGTGGGGTGGTGTATGGGAATCCTGTATTTTGTGCATGATTGTTCTGTAAACCCACAATTTCTCTAATAAAATACTAGGAAAGTGAGAAATATATAAGTAAATATATGAATATATATTGTATATAAATATTTCAAAGACTCTAATGTAGATATAATTCAATGAAAATATATAGCTCCAATTCCAGAAACAAATATTAATTTGATAAATTCATCTTAATGATGAATTATTACATATTTGATGCTGACTTATGAAATTTAATAACTTGTCCAGGTATTCTTTATTGTCTCAAGTAATACATTTCATTTTATACATTAGAATTTTACACAAAACCTTGATAAATTCTTTTATCAATTTAATAATCTCTATGTCAAGTCATGAGGAAAATTTACATATACAAGCCTGTCATCTGATAAGATTTTCTATTTTAATTTTTGGTTCTTATGGTTTATTAAATATATTGTCATTTTGAACCTCTCTTCACAGAATGTTCAAAGGTGTGTTTAATTCTATTTCATGGGGGATAGACTGACATTTTCTTGATTATCTGGGATCTTTGTTTGAAATATTTTCTTAAACACGTGACCTCATCTAGCAGCATTATTGTCTCAGGGACTTCCCATCCCTGAAACTTCCAGAGTTTCTGATGCATAATTGCCCTGCAGTAAATGCTTCCTCTCTTAATAGAGAATAGACTTTTTGGTCCATGCAGAAGCAGCAATCCCCAGATTCTGTATATGAGTGGTGATTCTTCAATCAGAGAAGAAGAGAATCAGTGTGTCTTGGTCTACAGCAGGTGTTCTTAACATTTTTTAATTCCACAGATCCCTTTGCCAGTCAGGTGAAAACCATGTACTCATTCTCAGAATGTAGCAGCAGACAGCTTTATGACACTCAACATCAACATGTCTTTAAATTAAAATTTACAATTCAAGCTCATGGATCCCCTGAAATCTTTCCTCTGAACTATTCACAGACCCCTGGCTAAGAACCCCTGGTCAAGTGGATCAGCAATAAGGGGTTCAAAAATTCAAAACAAGAGATTTTGTATATGATAATAGGCATGCAAAAGGTGAAAATAGAATGAAGCAAATAAGAGGAAACAGAGGTGACATCATGAGGAAACTGGGTATGGCTGAGGGCTCATATGTGGATCTGCAGTAAAAAGCAGGGAGAGCAGAATTGCTCACTGAATCAGGCCACTGGCCCAGACCATGAGAACCAGAAACATGACTTTACAACTGTCCACAAGATTACAAAGACACATGGAACTCTGAGACAGAGTCAAAACCATTAATCAGGAACCATTACCATTAGTCCTATGCTCTGGACATTGCAGGTTAACAAGAAAGTAGATATTTCTCAAAAGATTTAGTGTCCACTTTCATGTATTAAAAGACACCTCCAAGAATGTGAAAAGATAACTCACCAAATGGGAGAAGATATTTGCAAATCCTATTTCTGATAAGGAATATAATTATTTATATAACTATTCATTGAGTTATTATGTGTCCATTGCAGAACTAAATATTACATGGTAAGGATTCAGAAGGGATAATAGATCAGTAAAGATACTGTTGTTAGCAAATGACTAATTTTTGCCTCTCTTTTGGTCCACCCTCTGAAGTGATTGTCTTTTATATTCACAATTGTTACCTCATTGTTGCAAGATGGATGGAGTATCCCTACACATATTAAGACAGGAAGGGCAGGTTTTGGGAAAGAGTCTTTCTTCATCAGTCTTTTTTGTGGCAGGAAAATCTCCCCCATATGGCACCCACAGGACTACCTTTATATCTTATTGGCCAGAACAACATCTAACGGCAACCTTCAGGCACAGAAGAGGCTCAGAGAGGGTGTACATGACATTGTAGCCTTTATCCTGGGAGGTGGGCTCTGTGGATGGTTAGTAGGTGACTGTGGTTGATAGTTTTCTGTAGTAGTCACTGGGGAAGCAGCAGGGGGGCAATGTAGTTCCTGTCCTCATGACTCTTGAAGTCTACTGTGATGTCATGACTTGTTCTTACCCAGGAGTAGTGTTTATGATAAATTCTTAGCCCCAGAATTCCTTAATCCAAGAAGGAGAAAATTAAACTGCCAGCAGGTTGAGTCACTCACTTTGACTTTCAGATTCCCACAGTTCTTTTTCCAGTATCAACTGTAGTTTGAGATCAACTTCCCTGCCTTCTTCCTCAGACACAGATAATGAGTTTTCTACAATGTATGTAAGCAGATCACTACTCCAATATTGTTATTATTTAAGAAAGTTCCACTTGTACAAAACCCCACTTGACCAGTGCCAAATTCTCTGCCTCTGGTCTCTTGTGAATGTTAGGCAACTCAATCCCCAAATAATTTGCAAAGCTAATCCTGTGACTTCCATTTTACTCCTCATATTTGTGTCCCTGGAGTTCTTGTCTTTATGGGATATTCAACTTTACATTATTAAATAATATTTTACATTTCTCCAGTATGTGTATGTGACTGTGAGGCTGGGTTTCTCTTGTGTAGATTCACAATGGACAAAAAAGACTCTTGAATATCTTCTTCAGTAATTCTCCAAAATTTTGTATAGCAATATTTTTAACATTTTAAACTTCAAAGAAGCTCTTAAAAATTCTAGCAGTTGATTAAATATAGCCATGAGGGGAAAAAATGAATTGTGATATGAACATCAATATCTGGCATATAGCATCAGTCTTCACCATGACTAGGTCTATTTCAGGAAAAGTGAGGGCAGCAGTGAGGATGTCAGCTGGAAGAAGGAAGGGCTGGGTATATTGATGATACCAGAGTACACTTGAGACCAAAGAGTTCAAATTCTATAATACATGAAGCATCATTGCTGACCCAGAAGAACATATGTCCAAGCAAATCTTAGATAAACTTGTTACTTCTGGATATCATTCAAGCATTTATCCAGTTCTCTGTGGTTACTTTGAGTAAAGAATACTAGTATTTTCTATCACCTAGAAAATTATGTAATCCCTTTGCACACACCCAAGTGTTTATTTCATTCATAACCTCCATTAGTAGTGAAGTTGATCTTACAGAAAAAGAAAAACATTTCAAATTTATCTGAGAGTTCAGGACATATAGAAACAGAAATATAAACATAAAATCCAATGAGTTTGACCATGACAGCATTCAATGTTAAAATGCAAATTATATTCTAATTAAATTTTGATATTTGTGATTTGTAAAATATTCCATGTTTCCTAGTACTCTGTACAATATATGGACCAAGTAGAAAATCCATAGATATAAGCATAATATAAATTCCAAAAAATGTGTTTTGTTGTCTTGGCTTTATTTGTCTATTCTGGGTTGTGTTGGGGAATACTTGGAATCATTGGACAACAGATACTCAAGAAGCTTTGATAGGGAAGTGGGTGTGGCTCAGTGGATGGAGCCCCTGTTTACCATATGGGAGGCCCGGGTTCACGTCCCGAGGCCTCCTTGTGCCGGCCTGAGCGGTGCGGTGGGCTGATGCAGCAACCTCACGGCAGGAAGCGGGTGTGGCGCAATGGATGGAGTGCCCGTTTACCATATGAGAGGCCCCGGGTTTGCTTCCTGGTGCCTCCTTGTGAGGGCAGGCCGGCTCACACGGCGTGGGCTGACGCGGCAAGACCTCACAGCAAGGAGGAGATAAGCAGACACAGAGAAGACATGCAGCGAATGGACACAGCAGCACAAGCAGCAAGGGGGGGATAAATAAATAAAATAAATAAATCTTTAAAAAAAAAAGAAGAAGAAGCTTTGATCATCCTTTCCTGGATTTACAGGAGAAAAGAATGGCTGCAGTGGCTCAGAACCAGGAATCTTGGTAAATGTGGGATCCATCACTAATGTTACAAAAAGCAGTGTTTCTAATACCTAAATCCAGGAAAATCCACACTCAGTGTAAATGGAAGTTTATCCACAGAACAGTCTTTGGTTTAGTGCTCGCAGAGAAGTGTTTTCCTTTTCTCAAATTTGGTGTCCAGAATAAAACTTCTGAAGATATTAAAACCATCTCTCCTTATTCAACATATTCCTTGCAAATACCCAGGTTGCAGTCTTTGCTTGTTCCCACAACAACCTCCCAGTAATCATGGCCAGAAGTGAACTGAGAAGAGCCCAGGGGTGAATCTCTCAGCACACTCTTCCCAATGCTGGTTTCTATGTCCACAGCAGATGTGTCTCCTAGTCATCATAAATGATGAGGTGTTGTGGGCTGTCTCAATATCCAAGGTCAAATCCACTGTGGAAGAAAAATTAGTAGTTCAGCAAAAGGACAGATCACACCCACTTTAAGGTTAAAACTTCAGCAGTGGCCTATGAGGGTTAAGACTTGGGCAGTGGCCCAACTGCTAGATCAGCTATTAGCTCATTAAATCCTTGGCCCAGCACACATAGTTTCTGTTCACAGCAGAAATTATTCCGGGGAGTTGCATTTTGTGTTCCTTCTGTGTAACATTTGAGTGATAACTGTAGTGTATGAATAATCCTACAAATAAAGAATGGCCATGCTTGCTTGCCTGTTTTTGTCTGATGCAGACTGTGGTTGTGCCAGTGTGAGCAAACTTCCCTCTCCACCTAAGTTTTTCTTCTGCTTACCTCCCTTGCAGGCTCCTGAGGTGGATGCAGTGCACACCCATGATTCACTTTTACTGCAAAGGCCCAAGTTACTCACCCACATGATTTTCTTAATTTTGCTTTTTAAGTCAAAACTTTCCTGGGGAAACAAAAATATCTGGGAGATTTTCCACTACCCTAAACATTGGCTTGTATGGAGTAATAAGAAACACATTTAGAAAATAAAGAAATTTATCCTTTTCACAGTTGAAATTGTGTACTGAGATATATGCCAAAGCACACTCTTATTCACACCCTAAACAGCCACCATGGATTCATGAAAACTCCCCAGATGTAAAAGATAGAACATGGCACATTGTCACCCAGGCTGTTAGAACATATGCATGTGTACTTCTGTCAAATCAAGTATAGTTGGTGGAACTGGCCAGCAATAATGTGTGGAGTCTTTAAATCAACATACAAATTCAAAAGAAAAAAATTAAGAGATGACCCATTATCAAGTGACTTAGAGAATTAGGGTGGATTGTCCTGGTTTGTTTCTAAGGAAAAATGAGTAGAATTCAAGTAACTGGGCCAGTGGAGCAGGTAGTATGATCTCTGGTTATTATTTCTTACTCATTAACAGTGTTGGTGCCTATCACTATCTGTGCTGTGGTTTACACTGGGTAGCCCTGTTGGCCAGTTAATCCACCTGCTCTTAGATAGGTGACTTATAGAAAATGCAGATTTCTTTTTCCTTTCCTTTTTTTAGATTTTATACTAAATTTTGTTTAAAGTACTATGAGAGTATGGGTGTATTATTAAAACTGTTCCAGAGTTCCTGCTTTTGCACATCTCAGCAGGATCTCATTGACTACCACAGTAAACAGTGCCTCAAGCAGGGGTGCTCCTAAGGTCTCTAGGGACATCAAGACACTATAAGCAGGGCAGACAATCTCAGGAATTTGGCACCCTGTCAGTGGGCCTTACCTTGGAATATATGTTCCTCAAGGGAGCAGAGCTAGTCTCATTAATAAATTCCCTACACATGGCTCTTCTGCCCCTTTTATTTGAACCTGTAATTAGCACTATACTCATTAAATATATGTCCTAGAGACTTAAATCTTCACTCTGTTCATAGGCTGGTTGAGCCCTGAATCTTTCCAGTGTTGCAAAACCTACTCTACATTTCATCAGACTCACCCAGGACAATGAACAAAATGATGATGATGGACAACACCCATCCCCAAAAAAACAGAGAGGATCTACAACTGCAAGCAAGACAGTTCCATCCATCTGCCCCCTGGGATCTAAAGATCCTTTCAGTCAGAAACAGAGTGGGCATCACCATCCTAAAATCCTTGATTGAGGAATGAACAAACTATTGGGGTAATGCAAATGAGGACTAAAGTAGACTTATTATTTTTCTAGCAATGGAAGATCTTGAAATTTTGATATAAAGGCAGTGGTCACCAGAGGTTCTGAGGGGAGGGCAAGAGAAGAATAGGTGTAACATGGGGCATATTTGGGACATTAGAATTGTTCTGAATGACATTGCAATGACAGATACAGGCCATTATACATTTTGTCAAAATCTATAAAAATGTGCAGTGCAAAGTGTAAACTGTAATGTAAACTATTGATTGACCATAGTTAGTAGCAAAGTTTCAACATGTGTTCACCAATTGTAACAAATGTACCACATTAATGAAAGATGTTAATAAGGAAAAGTGTGGGAAGGGGAACTCATGAGGTGTATGGGAATCCCCCATTATCAATATATCATTTATGTAATCTAAAGCTTCTTTAAAAATAAAATAATAATAATTCAAAAAAAATCAATATGTGACCATTGTAACACACAGGGAGTTGGAAGGAATGATCTGGCATTTGAAGGTCTGGCAGGTCTACCTCGGCATCTTACTTCAGCACTATTATCCATGCAGCTGAGTTCAGAATTCACTTTAACCATCTACCTTTCTCCACATAGATCACAAATATGACTCAGAGTTGAGCTGTGAAATGGAATCAGGTATTACTTCCTGTAATACTAGGTCAGTCAGTAGGGACAGCACAGGCTGCATTGCTCAGGACCAGAGTCTGCAACTGGACCTAAATTTACAGGAACAGCCACCACCTGCACTTTCCCCTGCCTTTGCTTAGGGGTCTCAGCACTGGGATAAATCCACTCACCCTAGTGGTTTTCTAAACTGACTGTAGCTTAGAATCACCTGGGCACTTTTTTTAACATGACTGGTTCCTGGGGCTTATGCCTAGAGAGGTGGTCAGATTCAGTAGGTGCAGGGCCTCGCTGCTCAAGTGTGGTCTATGAATTACCAGCTTCAGCAACACCTGGGCTTATGTCAGAATACAGATTCTCAGGCCAGCCCAGCTAAAGAATATGAATCTGCATTTTAACAAGACCTCCAGGTAATTTAGTGCATATCAGGTTTGAGAAGCTGGGAATTAGGCAGTGTTGCTCAAGAGAAATACAATGTGAGTAACATGTTTGTCAGTTTTCTAGTAGACACATTAAGAAACATAAGAAACAAGTAAAATTAGTTTTAATAATATATTTTATTTAACCCAATATTTCCATGTGGCACTATCACCGTTTTCAGTTCTGAATGGCCATCTGTGGCTATAGGAATTGACAGCAGAGGTCTATGGAATGACTTAGATATTTCATTTCCTTAAGAATCTCCAGGTGATTCTAATGTATACTCAAGATGTGCTCAGGAAGCATAGATATTTTAGGTGCCAATATTCTGCTAATATTTAATGGAGAGCACTTGGCCAGTTGCTTATTCCAGGGCATTTGTGGGTAAGGGATCAGGTTGAACAGACTCCTTACCTTGGAATTTCAGCATCCTTGGGTTAATTTGTAGAATGTTGCTCAAGAAGGTTCCAGTTCCTTGATTTTGGAAACTAGTTTCCCTAGCTGACAATTTGTCCTAATGTCATCCTTCTGAGAGTCCAATGAGCAGAAAGGACACAAAAAAAACTCTCCCATTGGGGACCCATCTGCAAGGAATTGATGCAGTGGTGATAGCAATGTATCCACATTTCAAGTATGTGTCTGCTTGCTTCTCAAAAGTGTTCTGTCATGTCTCCTGCTGGAGAAAGTATGTGCATAATTCTTTTATATGTCATATAAATGTCATATTTTATAAAACGGTGATTCCATAAAAGGAATGAATTGGGGCTCTTTCATCTATACCTGCATAGAGCTATTGTGCATATATTATATGCCTTCTCAGTTTTAGGTGATAAGTATGCAAATGTAGAGATTCATGGTCCTGATCTTCTGAATCTGAAAGACTAGGTTGAATGAAGAACATAATACAACATTCAGGTTTGAGTTGAAGTGGTGAAAAGTTCTAGAGCTGAGCTGTCCAATACTGCAATCACCAGCCTCAGGTAGTATCTATTGATCACCTGTAATGGGACTTCTGTGAATTGAGATGTGATGTGAGCATAAAGAACACACTGATTTCAAAGCCATAATGAGAAAAAGAATGTAAACTATCTCACTGATAATTGTGTTTAATAATATAAAACAAAATAGAGT
>JAQZBX010049622.1:0-19870 GCA_029593785.1 Cabassous unicinctus
ATGCAGTAGAGAGGGGTCTCCAAAAAAAAAAAAACAGGTAGAAAATAAAAATAAGAATGAGAAAATATTGAGCACTGCTATGAATGGCTACAAATCACAGGATAGGTAGATAACTGCAGTTATGTCCAGAAAAGTAACCAAAAAATATTAAGGAAAATAAATCAGGATTCAGAATAACTACAATAAATATATCAAATGTCCAGTTTTTAACTTAAAATTATGAGATAGGAATAGAAACCAGAAAGTGTTTTCCATACTCAGGAGTAAAAGCCGGCAATAGAAACTGATTTTTAATGGGTAGAGATGTTGGATTTAGAAAATACATCAAAATATCTATTATAAATATGATTCAATAATTAAAGAAAACTATAATCAAATAAAGAAAAATATAACAATAACCCAAAAAGAGAATTTTACTACAGAAATGAAATCAATAATAAGTGAAAATTCTACAAGTGAACATTATTGAAATAAAAATATGACTAGAAGTTCTCAAGAGCAGATTTGACATGGCATAAGCATTGAAAGAATCAGGAAGAATCTTATAGAATATAAACAGATATATAGACTCTAAATGGATCAATAGAATATAAAGATATATCAATAGCCATTTTTTAATCAGAAGAAGAGAGAGTAACAGATTGGGGAAATGGAACAGTGTCTCAAGATTTGTGGGGCCATTTAAATGCATCAATACTTGCATATCTGGAGTATTAGAAGGAAATAAAAGGGAGAAAACAGAACAGGGTAAAAAATATATATTTGAAAAAGTAATAACCCAACATTTTCTGAGTTGGATGAATTGAGAAAATAACTTACATCCACAAAAAAGATTGAGGTAAAGCAGAAATTGCAAATATGTATTTAAATTTCAATAATAGTATATATTTTATATAAACATGTGTTTATTTTTCTTATCTTAATTTCTTTCAAAAGCATAGCATTGTTTATTATATAAAAATAAAAGCATAAAGGAATGAGGAGAAAATGGAGCTTTAATGGAGTAAAATTGCTGTATCTCATGAGAATGGTTAGTAAAAACTTTAAATAAATTGTGATTACTTAAAGGTGTTTATTGTAATCTCTAGCAGCCTGTTAAGAAAACTCAAAAAGTGTAGCTAAAGAATAGAGAAAGTAAACATAGCAATATAATATTGTTTATGAAAAAGGAGGCAAAAAAGGTGGAACAGAGGAACATATGAGGCATATTGAAGTCAAAAACAAAACTGTAGAAGTAAATTAGACCATATGAATAACTACATTAAACATCAATGATAAAATAGAACTAAATTTAATAAAGCTGTGCATGACTTGTACATGAAAATATAAAATTTTGCTGAGAAATTGAAGATAATCAAATAAATAAAAAGATACATTCAGAAATTAGAAGACAGTATTATTAGGATGGCAGTTCTCCCCAATTTGTACTATAGATTTGATCTATACAAGTCAGTTTGTTTTATTTTTTGCAGATATTGGCAAATTGATTCTAAAAGGTATTTGGAAAAGCCAAGGACCTAGAATAGAAAAAAAATGATGAGGGAAAAAAAAATTGAATGCTTAAATAAATGCCTAAGAGATTTACTAAAAAGCTGCAGTACTCAAGAGAAAGTAGTATTAGAATAGAATAGAAAGTACAGAAATGAAAACTTACATTTATGATCAATTTACTTTTTATCAAGTGGGAGAGAGAATTCAATGAGAGAGAAAAAATGGTCTTTTCAATATATGTTGCTTGAACAACTGGATATCCAAATTCAAAAACAAAATAACCAAAAAACTAATACAATTTATAGCTTACCTCATACCTTACAAAAAATTAACTAAAAATCTATCTTAGATATAGCACTTTAATAAGGAATCCTTGGAGAAAATATTTTTCATCTTTGTTAGGCAAAATTTCTTATTTATGACCTAAACAACATGATTCATAGAAGAAAAAGTGGACTTCATCAAAATGAAAACTTTTCTTATTCAAGCAACAAAATTAAGAAAATTAAAAGATGACTCATAGACTGGGAGAAAATACTTACAAATTACATATCTGAAAGAGAACTTGTAACCATAATATGTAAATAATTATTATTACTCAATAATATGAAAATTTAAAAATCCAGTTAAACATAGGCAAATGATATGATTAGATATTTTAACATAAAATTTCAATTGGGTTATAAACACATAAAAATTGTTCAACATCTTTAGCTGCTAGGGAAATACAAATATGCAACCACCCCCCCCACACACAAAATTTCATTTCACATCCACTGGAATGGCTTTAATCAGAAAGTCAGTTAATAAGAAACGTCATTGAGGATGTGAAGATAGGGGAACCTTCAAACATAGGAGTATAAAATTTTGCAGGAACTTTGAAAATCAGGTTGTTAGTTTCTCATATAATTAAACTTTATTTACTATTTAACCCATAAAGTCTTCTCCCAGTAACCCACCCTAGAAAAAGAAAATGTATATTCCACTCAAATAAATCCATGTGGATATTCAGAGCTGCACTATTCACAACAGCAAAAGAGTGGAAAATATTCAAATGCCCATCAATTGATGAATGGACAAAAAATATAGTATGCCCATACAATGAAATATTTGGCAATAAAAAGAATGGATTATTGAAATATGCTACAACATGGATGACCTGGAAAAGATTATGCTAAGTGAAAGAAGCCAAACCTAGAAAAGGTATATATTATACGAATACATGTATATTGAATTTATAAAAATTTCAAAGCTATAAAGACTAAAAGCAAATCAGTTATTTACTTCGGTTGGGGTTGAATTGGGGATTGACTACATTTGGGAATGAGGGAACTTTTTGGGAGATAGTACTTTGAAACTGGAGTTAGTAATGGTTACATCAGTATAAATTTACTAAAATCTATTGAACTATAACTTAAAATATGTGTGAATTTTATAGGATGCAAATTATACCTCAATAAAGTATTACAACAATCCCTGGTGATATAATATTTAATTTACCAAATTGTAAACACTCAAATACATATCTTGCACTGATTTCTGAAGTTACTTATACCTTGTAAAAATATAGAACATTGGTATGTTTTTATCATCTCCTATACATGTTGACTCAATGATGGTTTTGTGTACTTTTAATGGTAAATTTCTACACATTTGGAAAGCAATAAATAATTATTTCTTTCAAATAAATGGTTTACTACTGATGTTCTTTTATAAGCTAATTCTTTACCCATAATGTTATTCAAAGGGAATGATATACCAGAACTGGTATTCTACTACAGACATATTTTGATTCTAGCAATGGAAGAAATTACAACATTGATGTGGAGCCAGTGGCCACTGGAGCTCTGGGACAGGGAGAGGGAAAAGGAGTTGTAATAACAGGGCTTTTTCGGGACTTGGGAATCGTCCTGTGATGTGGCAATGAAATATATAGGCCATTTTATATCATCATATAACATGCAGAACTGTGTGGGAGAGAGTGTAGATTACAGTATGATCTATGGTCCATGCTTAATGGCAAAGCCCCAGGCTGTATTTATCAATTGCAATGAATGTTCCACTCTAATGAAGGATGTTTATGTGGGAGGGTGCAGGAGGTGTGGGGAGTGGGGCATATGGGAATCCCTATATCTTTTGTGTAAGAGTCCATCTATGTAATCTAAGTATCTTTTAGAAAAAATAAAATAAAAAGACGTAATATTAATAGTTTCTCACCACCATAAATTAATTAATTACTTTCAGGTACTAAAAACTTTATTGCATATGGATTCACCTCATTTGTATGAATTAAGATCTTGCTCTGTGCCAGGGGTTGCATTCAATACTGTTCATATTTTCTTTATATATTATGAAAGTCAGGCTGAATTTGTAATATTATCAATCTCCACTTCAGAAATGAGGAAACTGAAGCACAGATTTAAACATTTCACAATATCTCAATGCTATGAATTATGGAGACATGCTGTAGACCCAAGAGTCATTTGGCCAGCACGAGTTGCTTACTTTTCATAAATTAACAAAATAATTAAAATATTTTTAAAAACTCACCATGTGCTTGTCAATTGGAGTATTTTTAATGTTTCTCAACATTAAGCAATTTTTCTCTAGTGTAGAATTGTATCCATAGTAAAGGTAACTAATTACATTCTTATTTATATTAATATATATATATAATTGAAAATTATTAATTGTATTCTTCAAGAATGCTTCATCTCCATTTGGATGGAAAAATCATTCTATTGATGCATCAACTTGGAATGAGAAGCACTATGAGGAAGCAAATTTGATTCTTGTCCTCACTGCTTTCTTTTGTGTAAGATAATCTGTTACACAAAGTTGTTGGGGTAATCAAATTAATTTATTATTTATGCTATTTCAAATATTTTGACTGAGTATCTACAATCTGCCATAAGCTGACCTACACAGCAAGGTTCTAGACTTCATAAAGGAGGCTAATACAGTTAAAGAGACTATAGAATGCATGAATACAAAAACATTAAATTAGAATTTTCTGAGAAATAAAGAAAGTGAAAAATGTCTGAAATACATAGTATAAAAACAACTTGCAAGATGTTTCAATCTCCCAGAATGATATCAATACAGATACAGCTTTAAAATCATGCAAATTGCTATAGAAATGCTTCATTAAGCCTCATTCTACTTTATGTGTTAATATTTACCACAATATCTTGTAAAACTTGTCATGTAAGTTGAATTATTATGTTTCAAATATTATGAGATATACATACAGAAATATGAATAGAACCTTCTCAATTTTAGTTGGAAATAAAACCATTCCAACTATTAAAATTTGTATTTTTCAATAATACAGATAACTTTCCCTTTGTATTTGTTGGTTTTTAATAAAATATATAGTTATTTTTGAGAATTTGTATATAGAGTTGCAAATTGTAAATTGCTTTTAACCATAATGTCCCTTATATGTAATGTATCGCAAATACCTAGTGTGAAATTTCCAAAATTTATTGAATTCATAATAATGGAATAGGATAGTATGCAAATAAATTCCCTGTATCCTAAATATTACTAAATATTAAGTAGAAATAAAATATAAATAACTCAAAATAAGTTTTCAAAAATTCAAAAACTTCAAAACAATGAAAATGTATCTTTAAAGGCTTTTCTATATAACAAGTATTTGGTCAATGGCAAGGTACTTACTTTTTCCTTTTGAATTTTCTTTATTTTAAAATATGAACTTAGACTACCTGAATTGAGGGATTATTAATCATTTCTTTTAAAATTCATTCTTCTGTATTAAAATTATTAACTAGCAAAGTTATCAATAATAATCTTTGCAGCTTACTGAAATAACCTTGTTACCTTTTGCCATTCTAATGGTGCTTCCCAATGTTTATTAGAGTAATTCTGCTAAATCTGAATTTATTTTGTCTCATATTGTTGTCTGACTCCTGTGATAACTTATATTTTATCATATATAATAAATGTATATAGGCATAGATAATTTTGCAATTATTGTTAGAAATTAAAATGATATATATCCATTGCAAAATTAATCAATCTATTAATTATAAAACAAAATTTTTAAATTGTATGCTTATAAAATATATTTAAAATTTTTAAATCAACATATTTTAAATATTATAATAAATACTAGAGCATATATACAATACACACAAATGTACATATTTATACATTAGTATGAAATAATTTTAAGAATTTGAAATAATTATTAAATTTTGGTTTTGATTGAGGAGTATGCTAATTTTTTAATTTTGCTTCAATGAACTTCCTCATGCCCACAACCAAAGATATGTGAACATCGGATATCAACAACTAAGGATAATTATAGATTATGCAATAAACTGGATTCATTTAACAAGTTATAGCATATTTTAAATTGACATGGGGACCATGAATGAGTTTTCTGTTGTTAATAGTGTATATCTTTATTCCTTTTAAATTGTTAATATAGAATCTTAAATTAAGGTAAAGACATGTTCTCAGCTATGAAAACATCTGCTTACTTTGTGGTTGTTATTTAATCTGACCTTTATTTACACGCTAAATTATTTGATATGTTATACTTAAATATGTGTTACTAGCTATTCACTAAGTAGTTATTTTATGGTTTTCAACCAAATTACTACCAATGTATTTCATAGCACATTATGTTAAACCTAGACAAATTTGCTAATCCAATATTTATGAGACCATAATCTGTTTTTTTTTTTAATATGTGTGTATTTTGCTTTTATACACCGAAATCTACTTAAACACTCCTTAGTATCTTACAAAAGGTATATCCATCAGTCCATCTTAGGTGAAATCCATAATTACCTGAACAATGAATCCACTTATTTTTATTTGATAGTAATAAGTAACTAAATTATTATAGTTCACATATTCTAGTTTTTATCAAAGATTTGAAATAGAATTCAGGCCATCAACTTTGTGGGAAATATGCGGTTTACTCTCCCAAGCACTTACTTGTTGTTTGTCCTTGTGTAATTTAGTTGATATTTCTGAATATAAGTTAACTTTTAGCTTAGAAGAGTTCTCCATAATCATAATTTCTTTTACCATTCTTTAAATTCAATAGAAACTCCAAATTTTAAACAAAAAGTATCAGACTTTTCAGAATAAATGATGCAACGCAGTGATCTCCTTGGAAGTTAATTTTTATGCCAAATTAATAAAATCATATTCTGGTTTATCAGAAGAAAGAAAGAGAAGATGTAAAGTAGTACCTGTTTGCATTCTGCACTTTAATTTAAGGAATATTGTTAATGAACATTAGTCACCATCCCTTCTGAACACAAAACAAAATAGAGCAGTGAGGACAGGCTGTAGTACTTTCCATGGATTTTCAAAGCACTGGGTTGCTCTCCTTTAGCCTAAAAATTAGAAACACATGCCTATATCAATAAAGGGTGCATTTTCCAGGCTGAAGAACTGAAAGGATCTGTCCATCAGTTTATGCATGAATTTATTCACTCATTGTTTGAATAATGGAAAATAATCTAGTTGAATGTCTAATATAAGGCATACTGGGCAAGGCCAGGAGATTCATTTGTCAGTAAGTTCTGACATTATGATAGGTGATAGGGTATGTTAGCTGTATAAAATTACATATAAAACAGTTCTTTAAAAAAATTCACAAAGAAAAATAAATCATTTTGCTCTATATAATCCACCTAAAATGTATTATTTTTTTGTCCTAATATCATTGTCACTCTTGGTCTCCTGCGCAACTTATGTACTCGCAGTTCTGTGCTCTTTCCGATATGGATAACTGGATTTACTTTGAAAATAATAATTTGAATAAGTAGATATTCCATAATACAGCCATTATCAACCATGTTTTTAGTTTGTAAGTTAGACATTTAAGTCTACCAATATTCGCTTTATTATTATTCTATCCTGTTAAGAGCCGCAGGATTACCTGAGTGCTTTGGTTTCAATTTTCACTATTTAAAAAAAGATTTGACCATTGTTATTATAATAAAATTACTTGTTGCACAGAAAAGAAATATTTTGGGTTTATATCATTGAGTCCCTATCAATGATATCTATTCAAATCCCAATTTATTCCTCTTCACAAACCAAGAAAAAAAAAAAGGTAAGTGGTTGCAAGGAAAATAGTTTGTGAAGGAAAGATAAGGGTGGAGAGAAAATATTAACATAGGAAACCAAAATACTCACTCTTGAATATTGTAATTTTTTTAACCTACAGTAGAGAAGGTGAGTAGAACAAACATTTTCTTTTGACTTCTTCAGTGAAAGACTTAAAGATTATTTAACCAAAATTTCCTTTGTAAACAAGATTTGATAAATTCTACAGATGGCAAAAAGCACCATTCTTATGTTGTATAAACAATCCAATCAGGTTCTTCTTTATCTAAAATTGCAGGCAAGCCCAAGGAATTACCAGCAAAGCCTCTGAGAGCACAATTCTTATCATCCAGTGACAGCCTAAGGCTAATTTCACAGAGCTCATAATCTCCAGAAAGCAGAAGATTAGGACCCAATTAAAATACAATACTGGATCCTAACTATATGTAGTGTTACCTGTGAATTTGATGAATTGGATCAATTAACTATTGAATTAAGAAAATATAAAGTAATCTCTAATTGGCCAGACACTCAGAAGGTCAATAACAGGATACACCTATGGATCTCACATTGTACAATCTGAGAAACTCAAATGACCTGAATGACTGAGATGAGCAAGTCAGATTGCAATTCCAAATCTTGGCAACACAATTATATATCATGTCTTCTCTGAAAGTCATTGAGAAGGCCAAACAAAGTGCATTACATTGAAAACTGTAAGAAGATGTAGAATGTCCACATAAAGAAAGCAATTGTAGTTAAAGTTATTATTTACTTGATAAATTGGACTTTATGACAGTTAAAATATTTTGTGCATCAAAGAACTTCATAAAGAAATTAGGAAAATTATCTAAGAATTGGAAAAAATATTTGGAAAGCACATATTCTACAAGGGTTCAATAACAAGAATGTATAAAGAAATCCTACAAATCAACATTTAAAATATAAATAAAAAATTAAATATTGTGCAAAAGTCTTGCATAGACATTTCTGCAAAGAAGATGTATAAATGAATGAAAAAACACATGAAAAAAAAAAGCTGAACATCATCAGCCACAAGAGAAGAGTAAATCAAAGCCACAAATAGATGCCATTTTATACCAATTACAAAGACTACTATTAAAAAATGGAAAATGATAAGTGTTGAAATGGACAAAATACAGCACTCTTTACTGAAAAAAAAAAAACCACTGCAAAAGATAGGAATAGAAGGAAACTTTCTGCACATGATAAAGGATATATATGAAAAACCTAAAGCTAACATCATCTTCAATGGTGAAATCCTAAAAGCCTTCCCTCTGAGATCAGGAAAAAGACAAGGATACCCACTAACACCACTCTTATTTAACATTGTCTTAGAAGTACTTGCTCTAGCACTGAGGCAAGAAAAAGAAGTAAAAATTTCATTATTTGCTGATGACATGTTCCTATACATAGAAAGCCCTGAGAAATCTACAACAAAGCTTCTAGAACTCATAACAGAGTTCAGTAATGTTGCAGGCTATAAGAACAATGCTCAAAAATCAGAAGCATTTCTGTACACCAATATCAAGCAATCTGAGGAGGAAATCAAGAAAAAACTACCATTTACAATAGTAACTAAAAGACTCAAATACCTAGGAATAAATTTAACTAAAGATGTAAAGGACTTATAGACAGGAAACTACTCAACACTGTTACAGGAAATCAAAGAAGACTTAAATAAATGGAAGAATATTCCCTGTTCATGGATAGGAAGACTAAACGTCATCAAGATGTCTATCCTACCCAAACTAATCTACAGATTTAATGCAATCCCAATAAAAATCAACACTGTATTTTTTAAGGACCTGGAAAAACTAACTACAAAATATATTTGGAAAGGTAAGAGGCACCAAGTTGCCAAAGACATATTGAAATAGAAAAATGAAGTTGGAGATATCACATTACCTGACTTTAAAACATACTGCAACGCTACAGTGCTCAAAACTGCATGGTATTGGCACAAGGATAGACATACTGAACAATGGAACTGAATTGAGAGTTCTGATATAGATCCTCGCATATACAGTCATCTGATATTCAACAAGGTCCCCAAGCCCTCTCAGATGGGAGAGAATGGCCTCTTTAACAAGTGGTGCTTGGAGAAATGGATACCCATATCCAAAAGAATGAGAGGAATACCATCTCACACCTTATACAAAAATTAATTCAAGATGGATAAAAGACTAAATATAAAAGCCAAAAACATAAAGATATTGGAAGATAATATAGGGAAGCAACTACAGGACCTTGTAATGGGAAATGGTTTCATGAACTTCACACCCAGAGCATGAGCAGCAAGAGAAAAAAATAGATGAATTGGATTTCCTCAAAATTAAAAACTTCTGCACCACAAAGGACGTTATTAAGAAAATAAAAAGGCAGCCTGCCCAATGAGAGAAAATATTTGGCAACCATATATCTGATAGGAGCCTAATATCCTCCATATATAAAGAAAACCTACACCTCAAAAATAAAGACAAACAACCCATTTAAAAAATGGGCAAGTGACCTGAAAAGACACTTCTCCAAGGAAGAAATGCAAATGGCCAAAAAAGCACAGGAAAAAAGTCTCGACGTCATTAGCTATTAGAGAAATGCAAATCAAAACTACAATGAGATACAATCTTACACCCATCTGATTGGCAGCTATTAAAAAAACAGCAGTCTATAAGTGCTGGAGAGGATGTGGAGGAATAGGAACCCTCATCCACTGCTGGTGGGATTGTGGAATGGTCCAGCCACTATGGAGCACAGTTTGGCAGTTCCTCAGAAAACTAACAATAGATCATTCATATGATCTAGCAATTCCACAGCTGGGTATATACCCAGAAGAATCGAAAGCAAAGACACGAACAGATATATGCACCCCAATGTTCATAGTCGCTTTGTTCACAATTGCCAAAAGTTGGAATCAACCCCGTTGCCCATCAACAGATGAATGGATAAACAAAATGTGGTATGTACATAAATGGAATATTACTCAGTTGTCAGAAGGAATAAAGTGCTAACACATGGAATAATATGGATGAATCTTGAAGACCTTATGTTGAGTGAAGCAAGACAGGCATTGAAGGATGAACAGTATATGAACTCACTGATTTGAATTGAGGAAAGTGAACAGTCTCTGAGAACCAGTGTCTGAAAAATAGGTTAACAAGTGAGAGAAAGAGAAGAGATGGTTGTGAGCCATCACCCATATGGACATAATCTATGGTAAAGTGATAGAGTATAGTTGCATATTGAAGGATAGGACAGGTGTGTAGTGATATTACTGGGTTTGGTGGTGCAGGGTTGACAGATGGGTAGATTAGGAAGAGTGGGTTATAATATCCAGGACTCTGGGGGGATAGATGGCAGAGAGACCATGTGAACACGGGATTTGTGGGTATGATATTGAAAGTGCAGGAGTGGGAATGCTCTTATGGCAAAATGAAAAGGTAGTGTCACTGGTTTAGGGTGTAGGTTGGTGAGGGTCATTCAGGATGGGGTGCATCTGGAGTAGGCTTCTGGGGAGTGTTGTGTCAGGGAGTGGAGACCCACATGTTGACTGGGGAGAAGATGGTCCCCATCTTTGGGAGGAACGATTCACCCAGAAACAGACAGGTGGCTGTTTCTTAGGAGCAAGGGTATATCTTAATAGGGGAGTTAAATCAGCATGTCAAGACCTCTTGTTGCATGTAAATATGAATCTTGTCATCCAATGCATCAAGACAGTGTCATGTGCCCCAGGGGGATGGGGAGGAAGGAATAGAAAAGATCAAATGGGGTATTTAGTGGTCAGGGGAAATGTTTTTCATTACCTTACAGCAATGGACACAGTACATGGTAAATGTCATCAAGACTTATTAAACTGTACCATCTAATTTGTAAACTATACTGTAAACCATTGACAATGTTTAGTAGCTATGTTTCACTATCTGTATAACAGTTATAACATTGCTAGCATCCATATAAAAAAGTTTTAATATGGGGTGATGAAAGGGGGAGGAGGTTGGGTATATGAGAGTCTCTAGTATTCTGTGTGTCTTTGTTGTGACCTAAAACTTCCTTGAAAATTACATGAAAATTTAAGAGACACTATAGAGTGAGAGGAGGAAGGTGCCATGGTACAGACTGGGTAGCCGATAATGCAGTAATAAAAATAATAATAATAATTTTTAAAAATTTGTTTTGATTTTTCCCAGTTTTTGATTGTCCCAATCCTTTAATTATATTTTATTTTTATTTTTTTTCTGAGTTTCCATGTATTTTATCTCTTACATTTAAGCTTATCATTATTATTTCATATTCCTATTAATTACATTTGGTTATTATATGCGCTTCATCTTCAAGGAAGGTTTAGATCTCAGAAGGGTTGCAACAGGGGCTGCAGAGGATCATTGGTGGGGAGTGCCTTGGATGGGAGATTCATGGGAGGAAATTCATCTGAATATATATGAAAGATATTTAAAATTTTCCATATGATCAAGGGGTGGGGTATGGTCACAGTGGGTGGGCAATCACTCAATAAATGAGGGAATACTGAAATTCCATCCTGGAGAGCTCTGCACATTCTCCAAGGGAGCAGCAACAGTCCCCCAAGTGCAGGGGCAGTGTCTGGCAAAGGAGGATGGACCACTAATGGGTTCTTGTTATTGATGACTAGCCTTACCAGTCTTTGCTCTTAAATTGAAAGTAAGCCTACTGTTATGGGTTGCCTAAGGGTTGCCACCTGATAGCCTCCTTGTTGCTCAAATGTGGCCTCTATCTAAGCCAAACTCAGCATATGAACGCAGTACCTTCCCCCAGCATGGGACATGACTCCCAGGGATAAGCCTCGCTGCCAATGAGGGATTAGCACAAAGTGCCAACTGGCAATACCACTGGAAAAAGACTTTGAATAAAAGGGGAAAAGGTAAAGACAAATGAGTTGATGTGGCTAAGAGACTTCAAAGAGAGTCGGTGGGTCATCCCAGAGGTAACGCTTATGCACAGTTCAGTAGGTTCTCATAGAACACCAAAGTGGATATCACCCCACACAGAGGGGCTCCTGAGGGCTCTAGAGACACCCAGGTCTTATATAAGGGAGAATAACTCCAGAGATTGATGCCTTATCAGTGGGCTATACTTTGGAATCTGTGCTCCTGAGAGTGACAGAGTTGCACTCAAATAAGTCCTCCCTGCACATGGTCCATCAGTCCCTTCTATTCAAACCTATATGTAATGCTGGAGTTTGTAGGTGTACTTCCAGAGACTGGAGCCTTTGGCCTGCCCATGTGCCAGCTGTGCCTAGAATCTCAGTGGAGCTGCAACTCCTACTATACAGTTCAATGGTCTCACCCAAGTCACCTGGTGAGAAGATGATGATGGACAATGGCAATCTCAGTGACTGGAGAGAGTCTGCAGCTGCAGGAAGGATAACCCCATCCATCTTATCCATGGGATATAAGCCCCCTCTCACTTGAAGATGGAGTGGACATCACCATCCCAAACTCCTCAGGATTGGGGGAAAAGCTATGGACTAGAGTGTACTCCCTGGTATTCGGTTGTAGACATATTGTGATTCAAGCAGTGGAAGAAATTACAACAGTGAGGTGGAGCCAGTGGCCACTGGACAATTTTGGGGCAGGGAAGAGAAGGGAATACATGGGCTTTTTCAAGACTTGGGAATTATCCTGAGTGACTTTATGACAGATATAGGCCATTTTACATCAGCATTTAACATGCAGAACTGTGTGGGAGAGAGTGTGGTCTACAATGTGAACTACGGTTGATGTTTAATGGTAAAGCCCCAGGATGTGTATATTCATTGCAGGTGATGTGCCACAATAACGAAAGATGTTTATGTGGGATGTTATTGGAGGGTGGGAGGTGGGGAACATGGGAATCCTTGTAATTTTTAATATTTATGTAATCTAAGCACCTTTTTAAATATATATATATATATATATATATATTTTTTTTTAAGTATATTTCCGGGCTTGCTTACCTTGAATCTATACTTATTATTGATAATGGAATATTTTATATGCCCTCACAATTCACATTCTTGTTCTGTTGTTACCTTTTACTTATGTCCAACCAGAGTGACAATAATATATAGAAGGTCTGCAAACTTCCAGAACGTATGGGTAGTGTCACTTTTAGACTATCCTCCTGCCCAGTAGAATAAAACTAATCTCTTTCCATTTAATCTTTATTGATAATTTGTTCAAAATATTTATGGGCCGATTATCTGCAAACATTTGTCTAGAAGCCATGGAGACCAATCACGAACAATTGCTTACATGTTCTTTCATTATATAACATGAAAAAGCACTAGATTTACACCTGAAGTATAAGGAAATATGTATGCATTTTACTTTTGTGACAGATATTCATGTATTCATCTTTGTAGCACTTGACTATATGTTGCACAATTTTTTAAAATGAGAAGAATTTAGGCAAACATTTTTTGAAATTACTATTTGAAAAGTAATAAAATAAATCATTATTCCACTATTTTTTAGCTAAAAGAAACTACCAGCAGTAAATTTGTTGAAGTATAAATTTAAATTAGCACTCTGCATACTGATGCTGCAGATGTCAAGTTATTTCTGCCATTGCCTGCTTTGATGTCTTCAGTTCTCTCCAGTTCTACTTTCTTCGTGGTCTACTCTTCTATGAAACAGTTATTAATTCTGATAAAACTGATCAGATTTTAATGCAATGAATAAAAAGGAATAGGTTGATCTTGTTTATTTTCTTTATCCATATTTTCTATTGTCATCTCTAATTTACAGTCTCTCAAAAACAAACTAGCAAGGCAAAAATAAGGGGGATAAATTCATAAACTGAGAGGAAGAAGAGAGAAAAATAAATGAATAATAACAGAGACTCACAAGTTAATATTGTATTTTCTTAAGCTGAATTATCAAGAAGGATTTCTGGTAAGGGTCCAATGATGTTTCAAGTACAGGCAAGAAAGAATTGGGCATATTGAATTGAGATAACTAAGATCCTGACAGGAACTGTTCTGTATCATAGCAAGAGGTTCTGTGTTTTGCTTTATTTACAAATGTGGAGATGCTCTTTCCATTAGAGATAAGCCATGGGAACACAGCACTTGGTTTCCAATAATAGCCAGTGCCCAGGGGAAATTATAAGGAGATAATTGGCTTTAGATGGTGAGGGTATAGGCCAAATAAAAGCAGTCCTGAACAAAACTTTTATATCTCAAAAATAATGATATTTTTTAACTTGTGATAGAATCAATAAGTTAAGCAGAAAGAAAATTACAGTTCTCCTATTATTTTGAACACTCCTTAGGTGAAATGCTTGTGGATCTTAGAGACCAATGAAAAGGGAAATAGAGTTGCAGAGCCATACAATAGTCTGATTCCAGGCCAGGTGCCCCTGCCCATCATCGGTGTTTTCCTCAGAGGATTGTAGTAATTTACATAAGTCAGTCTATAATCACAGTGTTTCTAGAGTTCTAATGACCAAATATCCTTTTTGAAATTATCCAAAGTGTCAGTAAAAGAGGTCAAATTATATTTATCATATCAGTGACCTGTGAGTTCTGTGATCACCAATACATTGCTTCATCTCTAGTGCCTCAGTTTACCAATAATGTTACCAATAATATAGTAACAATGGTGTCTACCCTCATGGGCCCCCTGAAAAATGCAACACCATGGGACTTGTAAAGTGTTGGGATTAGTACCTGGCACATGTTACATATTAGAATGTGATATGATAACTGTTCTTTAGTTTAATTCCACAAAAATGGTAGGTGTGGGGAAGTTAGATAATGTGAGTAAAACAGAAGACTCTCCCAATTCTGGGACGTTCTACTTATCTATCTGTCAGTGATTTCCAGAATAATTCTACTGTGCTCAGACAACACAATCCAGGATTCTAAACTCCTAACATATAAAGATTTTTAATGTAGTTTTTTTTGTTTCAAAATTTTTAAAAATTCCTAAAGAAATATTTGCTTCCCCAAATAGGACACGATACTTCAGGGCATTTATTATGCATTTCATCATTATTTCACCTAAAAATTTTTTTAAAAGAGCTAATTTACATAGCTTATCTGTATCTCTTTATATATATGGAACTATATGTCTCTATTCAGTCATCTAATTAATAAAAATATTTATATACTAAATTTGTGATGACAAAGTTTGAATAGATATACTCAAATTAACTTCTTTGTTTAAATTAATGCATACCTCAAGAATATAAGATTAATTTCCTATAATCATATATTGATACACTATATTTTCTGCTTTTCCACATGAGTCTTTGCCCTCTCATTGAATCAAATATTTAGTCAACCCACTTATATAACAGCTTAGGATGTACTAAAAATCAAATTGTTTGATACCATACATGACTAATTTATTTTTTTTGCTTTTTTTTTATTTTATTTTTTTAACGTTATTTTGTACATTTAATAACTGAAAATATAAACAATTAAAACCTAAAAAGTAAACACAGATGAATAAATACATACATTTCTCAATTAAATGTACTGGACAATTATACATTTTTTGAATCATACAATATGTTGCACAATATATTTGGTTGATAGTAATGTAATCATACAGTATTTGTCCTTTTGGGTTTGGCATGCTTTGCTCAACATAATGTCCTCTAGGTTCATCCATGTTATCATATACTTTACAACTTCATTTCTTCTTACAGCTGCATAATATTCCATCATGTGAATAGACCACAGTTTGTTTATCCATTCACCTGCTTATGGACCCCTGGGTTGTTTCCAACTTTTAACAATCGTGAACAATGTTGCTGTGAACATCGGTGTGCAGATGTCTGTTCGTGTTACTGCTCTCAGTCTTCTGGGTATATACCCAGTAGTGGTATTGTAGGTCATGTATCAAGTCTATATTCAACTTCTTTAGGAACTGCCAAACAGTCCTCCACAGTGGCTGAACCATTCTGCATTCCCACCAAAAGTGAGTAAGTGTTCATATATTTCCACATCCTCTCCAACACTTGTAGTTTTCTGTCTTTTTAATAGTGGCCATTCTGATTGGTGTGAATGATATCTCATTGTAGTTGATTAGCACTTCCCTAATCATTAGTGATGTTGAGCATTTCTTCATGTGATTTTTTGCTATTTGTACTTCTTCTTTGGATAAATGTCTATTCAAGTCTTTTGCCCATTTTTTAATAGGGTTGGTTGTCTTTTTATTATTGAGTTGTAACATCTCTTTATGTATCCTGGTTATCAAACCCTTATCAGATATGTGATTTCCAATTTTTTCCCCATTGATTTGGCTGCCTTTTCACCCTTTTGACAAAGTCCTGTGAAGTGCAAAAGTGTTTAACTTTGAGGAGGTCCCATTTATCTATTTTTTCTTTTTTTGCATGTGCTTTGGTTGTAAGGTCCAAGAAACCACCATCTACTACAAGGTCTTGAAGATATTTCCCTACATTTTCTTCTAGTAGTTTTATCATTCTGGCTTTTATATTTAGATCTTTGATGTGCTTTGAATTGATTCTTGTATGGGGGTGAGATAGGAGTCCTCTTTCATTCTTTTGGTTATAGATATCCAGTTCTCACAACACCATTTCTTGAAGACACTGTTTTGGCCCATTAAAATGGACTTGGTAGGATTGTCAAAAACTAGTTGACTGTATAGGTGAGGGTTTATTTCTGGGTTTTCAATTCTATTCCACTGATCTGTGTGTCTATCTTTATGCCAGTACCATGCTGTTTTGACCACTGTAGCTTTGTAATATGTTTCAAGGTCAGGCAGTGAAATTCCTCCCATGTCACTCTTCTTTTCTAGAATGCTTTTGGCTATTTGGGTGCACTTACCCTTCCAAATGAATTTGGTAATTGTTTTCTCTAATTCTGTAAAGTAAGCTGTTGGGATTTTGATTGGTATTGCATTGAATCTATAATTCAGTTTGGGTAAGATTGACATCTTCATGATATTTATTCTTCCAATCCATGAACATGGAAAGTCTTTCCATTTGATTAGGACTTTTTAAATTTCTTTAAGCATTATTTGTAGTTTTCTGCATATACATCCTGTACTTCTTTGGTTAAATTAACTCCTAGGTATTTGAATCTTTTTGTTGCTATTGAAAATAGAATCTTTCCCGATTTCCTCCTCAGACTGATCAGTATTGTGTACAAAAACATTACTGATTTTTGTGTGTTTGTCTCATATCCTGCCACTTTGCTGAACTCATTTATTAGCTCAAGTAGCTTTGTTGTGGATATTTCAGGATTTTCTAAGTACAAGATCATGTCATCTGTAAACAGTTAGAGTTTTACTTCCTCTTTTCTTATTTAGATGCCTGTAATTTTTTTTCTTGTCTGATTTCCCTAGCTATACCTTCTAGTACAATATTGAATAACAATGATGACAGCGGGCATCCTTGTCTTGTTCTTGATCTTAGAGGGAAAGCTTTCAACCTTTCCCCATTGAGTATGGTGTTGGCTGTGGGTCTTTCATATATCCCTTTTATCATATTGAGGAATTTTCCTTCTATTCCTATCTTTTGAAATGTTTTTATCAAAAAAAAGCATGCTGGATTTTGTCAAATGCCTCTTCTGCATCCATTGATATGATCATGTGGTTTTTTTCCTTCAATTTGTTAATGTGGTGTATTACATTGATTGATTTTCTTATGTTGAACCAGCCTTATATACCAGGAATAAATCCCATTTGGTTGTGATGTATAAGTCTTTTGATATGCTGCTGGAATTGAGTTGTCAGTATTTTGTTGACAAGTTTTGCATCTATGTTCATTAGAAAGATTGGCCTGTAATTTTTTTTCTTGTAGTACCTTTATCTGGATTTGTATTATGGTGATGATGGCTTCATAAAATGTGCTGGGTAATTTCCCCCTCTCTTCACTTTTTTGGAAGAGTTTAAACAGGATTGGTGTTAATTCTTTTCGAAATGCTTGGTAGAATTCACCTGTGAAGCCATCTTGTATTGGACTTTCTTTGCTGGGAGATTTTTGATGGTGGATTCAATCTCCTTAAATGTGATTGGTTTGTGAAGTTCTTGTATTATTTGTAGCATCGATGTAGGTAGGTTGTGCATTTCTAGGAATTTGTCAATTTCATCTAGGTTATCTAGTTTGTTGGCATATAGTTTCTCATAATATCCTCTTATGATTCTTTTTACTTCTGTGGTGTCATTTGTAACTTCCCCCCTTTCATTTCTGATTGTATTTATTTGCATCTTCTTTCTTTTTTTCTTTATTAATATAGCTAGGGGTTTATTAATTGCATTGATCTTCTCAAAGAACCAGCTTTTGGTTTTGTTGATTTTCTCTTGGTTTTTTTTGTTCTCATTTTCATTTATTTCTGCTCAAATCTTTATTATTTCTTTCCTTCTGCTTGCTTTGTGATTGATATGCTGTTCTTTTTATAGTTTCTCTAGTTGTTCAGTTAAATCTTTGAGTTTAGCTCTTTCTTCTTTTTTAATATAGGCCTTTAGGGCTATAAATTTCCCTCTCATGACTGCCTTCACTGTATCCCATAAGTTTTGATACTTTGTGTTCTCATTTTCATTTGTCTCAATATATTTACTGATTTCACTCTCATTTTCTTCTTTGACACACTGATTATTTAGGAGTGTGTTGTTCAGTCTCCACACATTGTGAATTTACTTTTTTCTGTCTATTATTGATTTCCAGTTTCATTCCATTATGATCTGAGCAAGTGTTTTGTATAATTTCAATCTTTTTATATTTATTGAGAGTTGCACTGTGACCTAACATGTGGTCTATCCTGGAGAAAGATCCATGGGCACTTGAGAAGAGTGTATACCCTGGTGAGTTTGGATGAAGTGTACTGTATATGTCCATTAGGTCTAACTTGTTTATCATATTGTTCAAGTTCTCTGTTTCCTTGTTGATTTTCTGTCTATTTTTCTATCTAATGATGTGAGTGGAGTGTTGAAGTCTCCAACAATTATGGTAGGAATGTCTATTTCTCCCTTCAGTTTTGCCAGAGTTTGTATCATGTATTTTGGGGCACCCTGGTTAGGTGCATAGATATTTATGACTGTTATATCTTCCTGGTGGACTGTCCCTTTTATTAAGATATAATGGCCTTCTGTATCTCTTATAACATTTTTGCATTTAAAGTCTGATTTTTCTGTTATTAGTATAGCTATCCCTGCTCTTTTCTGGTTCCTACTCATGTGGAACATCTTTTTCCAACCTTTCTCTTTCAGCCAGTTTTTATCCCTGGGTCTAAAGTGAGTTTCTTGTAAGCAGCATATGGATAGCTCATGTT
>JAQZBX010049623.1:7709-19970 GCA_029593785.1 Cabassous unicinctus
AAAAAAAAAAAAAAAAAGACTTATTAAGATACAATATTAAAGCAGATTAAGTACTGGCACAAGGACAGACAAATGGACCAATAGAATAGAAGTCCAGAAATAGAGTTACACATAAATGGACATTTGATTTACAAAAAAAGGTGGCACTGCAAAAATGGGAAAGGGCAGTCTTTTCAATAAATGGTGCTGGGTTAACTGGATATCCATTATGATGGGAAAAGATGAATCTTGATCCCTACCTCACACCATATGTAAAAATCAACTTTAGATGAATTATAGATTTTGTGTGTGTGTGAGGTGCTGGGACGGGGATTGAACCCTGGACCTCATATGTGGGAAGACGGCGCTCAACCACTGAACCACATCAGCTCCCCTGAGTTGGTTACTTTGTTTGTTTGCTTGTTGTTTTTTTGTTTGTTTCTAGGAGGCACCAGGAACGGAAACTGGGACCCCCCATGTGGGAAGCAGGCACCCAACCACTTGAATTATAGGTTTTAATTATAGATTATAGATTACAGATTTTAATGTGAAAGGTAAAACAATAAATCTTCTAGAAATAATATAGGAAAATATCTTCCTAACATGGGATAAGCAAAGATTTCTTAAACAGAACACAAAAAAGCACTTAATCATAAAGGAAATGATCAGTAAGCTGGGTTACAATAACATTAGAAATTTCTGTTCTTAAGACAAGATATTCACAATACAAAGGATTTATACCCAGAATATATAAAGAAGTCCTACAAAACATTAAGAAAAGGTCAGATAATCCCAAAAAAATAATGGGCAAAAGACAAGACCAGGCACTTCCCAAAAGAGTATATCCAAATGACCAATGAACATATTAAATGTTTAACTTCATTCATCATTAGGCAAATGCAGAGATATCACTAAACACCCACCAGAATGAGTAATAAGTAAAATTGAAAAACAAAAAACAAAACAAAAAAAAAAAACGACCATCGATGATGGTATAAGGGATACAGACCGGGTCAGCAAACTATGGCTACAGGTCAGCTGCCTATTTCTGTAAATAAGGTTTTACTGGAGCACAGTGGTACACATTCACTTACACATTACTTATGGCTGCTTTCATGCTACAACAGCAGAGCTGAGAAGTTGTGACACAGACAGTATGGCCTATAAGCCTAAAATATTTACTAGACCTTTAAGAAAGTTTGCCAATCTCTAATGTAGAGGCTGCTGGTACAACTTTTGTTGGTACAATCACTTTGGCAAACTGTTTGGCAGTATCTACTAAGAGCAGAGCACATGCATACCATATGAGCCAACAATCCCACTCTAAGGTATATACCCAAGAGAAATGCATACTATGTTCACGAAGAGGTATGTATAGGAATGGTCATCACAGCATTATTCGAAAGTAAAAGAACTGGAAACAACTAAATTATCTAAGTTTTGATATATTCATAAAGTGGAATAGTATAGAGCAATGAAAATGAGCAAATTACTTCTACACACAATAACATGGATGAATCTCATAAACATAATGTTGAACAAAAGAAACCAAATGCAAAGGACTATATACTGTATGATTCCATTTACATAAAAGTTCAAAAACAGGCAAAAAATCAATCTATAGTGTCAGGAAAATGTCTCCTTTGACGGGGAAAGGAAAGAGTAGTGATTGGGGGTAGGGGGTTTCTGAGATAGTGGTAGTAATTGATCTGGTAGCAGTTACACAAATGTGTTCACTTTGTGATGATTCTGTCACTCAATAAGTTCTCTGCCTAAAGTGATTCTCTTAAACACTGGCAAGTTGAGGTGCTACTAGTAAACCCTGCCACAAATATCTATGTACAAGGACTGCCCAAAACAGTCTGTTCTGAGGCCGAAATTCTTGTGAGGCAGGTAGGACGAGGATCAAAAATGCCTGGGGGCAGAGCAGATGTGGCTCAAGTGGTTGAGCGCAGGCTTCCCACATATGAAAAAAAAAAAGCCTGGGGGGTAATATTTTCACTCCTGGCTTACAATGACACCAGGTCCTGTGTAGCCCTCCCACACCTCCCACAGTGGAAAATGGCCAGAGTGGACCTTGCTGAGTTGTTCAGCAGAGCTAAGGCCTTCCGGTGGCTTTGCTACTCAATGCAAGAGAAGTCTTCCTATAATAGTGCCTTCCTATAATAGTTCTTTTCTCTCCTCTGCTGGGGTTATACTCCAAGGCCAAGGCCTTTCCAATGTGGCAGACAAGGCTGAATTCTTACCCAGGATGCCCGAATTAACAAAATGTACCAAGCTGAAATACTCAAGCAGATCATTCTGGATGGGGGTCCCGGAGATGAGCACCCGTCGGCTGGTGTTCAAGCTGTCCAGGGCCTGGTAAGTCTGATTCTCCGAGTTCTTGAGCCTATGCCCCTGCAAGGAAATTAATTCTCACTCAGGCCTGGGCACAATGTGGTAGCAGGGTCTTGTGTAGACAGGTAAAGGGGAGTCACAAACATTACAGGTTCTGGGGCCAAGGGATTTGGGCAGGGGACAACAACAGAGAGAGTCTACCTGCTTGCTTAGAGAAAGGTCAGGCTCAAGTGATTGACCTTAAGTTTCCAGTCCAGTGCTACATCCATAAAACAAGGAATCCCTCTGCTCCCTCCCATTGCCTTCCTTGCCCCAACCTCCAGAGCCTTGGCAGCCTGCCTATCCTTGGAGATCATAAGGCCATGTTACAGACCTGTACCTTCAAGGAGGACACTCCCCACTAGCCCAACAACCCAGAACCCACTGAGCCAGATGCCTTCCGAATTAGAAGGCCTCATCTGAGCTGTCAGTGCTAACAGGACGTGGCCCTGGCTCCTCCTCCTCTCCCTCCACGAGAATGCCCACAACATATATGTATCTAAAGAGTCTCCCGCTGCCTCTCTTGCATATCTTTCCCAATCTCTATTCTTCTTGTCTACCACCACACACATTTCTGTTACTTCTCTCTCTCCAATTTTTCCTCAAGAAAATTTAAAAGGACACTACTTTCCCCAAGAACCTCATGGGCAAGATCAGGCCTGTGGCCTTCTCTACATCCAGCCCCTTCTCAGTCCCACACTGGGTGCCAGGCACACAAAACTCAAGCACCAGTTAAAGAATGATCAAACAAACCAGCCTTGTTCCCTCTAGTCAGCCTTTTACAATCCAAATGAACATAGACGCCACTGACTCTCCCTTCTAGAGGATCAAGTCCAAATTCCTTAACCTGGCATTCAAAGCCTTTCTCAGTGAGGCCCCTGCTAACTTCTCTGAGACTCCACAGCTTGTCATGCTTGGAAGCTCCAGGAAGCCTTAACTGCCCTAATGCTGATTTTTCCCTTATATCTCTTTGCCCATGCTATTCTTCTGCCTAAATGCTCTCCCACAGGCAAATTCCTCAAATGTCACCTCCTCTGCAAAGCCTTCCTCAATCACCCCAGGCTGTTGGGCCATCTCACCTCTGTGCTACTCTAGCATTCTGTACATAAAAATAGCCACTTTTACTGAACTCTTTAAACGTGCCAGACACTATATGAAGCACTTTACCTATATTCTCTTCTATAATCCAGACAACAATCAAATGAGTGGGCATTATAATAACCATTTTAGAAATGAAGCAACTGAGGCTCAAAGATCACACTGGTAGAAAGTAACAAAGCTGGAATTTGAACTCAGGTCTGTGTGACTCCAAAGCCTGGACATTGCACTACTCTACCGCTCATCCAATACAGAGTACTAATCACACTTTGCTGTACTTTACCTCACTAGGCATGAACATCTTAAGGCAGAGACCATGCAGATTCACCTTTATAACTCCAGAGCATAGGACAGGGCCATGCATGAGTACTGCTCAGTAAATGTTTATTGAACAGAAGAATTAACGGCCAAAGCTGCTATTTAAGAATTAAATAAAGAATATCTGGACCACATTCACAAACACAGCATGAAATGAGGTGGGTTCTTTAAAGATAGAATTTTGATAGATCCTGGATTGTTTCCATGCCACACTGTGCCCACTTCTTTTAAGAACGATGTTGCATTATGTTCATTTGGATAAACTGTGATTTGACAAATGATTTAAATAAAATATTTGCTTCACTTATTAAAAAAAAAAAAAGGACCAGAGGCGCCAAGCATTGGCCTTGAAACAGAAGGCTGACACTTCTAAGCTGAAGAGGGAAATGAGACTTGAAACTTGTAAAGAAATTACCAAAAAGGTCCTGGGGAAAGGAGTGTCAACAATTGGATCCCTCTAAACTTAAGCTCCCTGAGGGCAGGCATCATGGGATCCCCAGAGCTAGACACACAGCAGGCACTTGATAAATAACTGAATGAACTGGGCTGCCACACCACCCCTGGGAGTCTCTGCAGAAGGGAACCCAGATCCCTATGAGATCAATCATCGAGGTTCCAGACCCAGCTCCTGCCACCATCACTCACAGATTTAAAACCTAAACTGGGCCCCTGGCATCTCAGCAAATCAATTGTTTGGCCAGACGAAAGGTTGTCAAAGCTCCTATTTATAAGCTGCTGTGGAATTCCTGATTGCCATGGCAGAGTTCTTAATTTATCATTTTAAAAACAAAAAATGATACCAAGACTAAATACCACCACTTCTCTCTCTGAAGCATAAGCCCTGTGAATAGCATTCTTGTTTTTTAATGCATTTCCCCAGCATCTTTCCTCTGGCTTGCTTTGCGTCCTAGCACTTGTAAAGGAACGTCTGTGAGTCTGGATGAGGCTCACAGGGATAGCCTTTCCATACCTGTGCCAAGCTGCTTCCTACACCACGCTCTCGGTTATATCCAAGGCAGCCAAGGATAGGGAAGAGCACCAAGACTAGAATCACAGACCTGGATTCAAGTCCCAGCTCACTATGTACTTATTGGGTGAACTTGGGCAAGTCACTGTATTTCCCTGAGCCTCAGTCTCCTAATTTCTAAAACTGAGATGATGAGGTCAATCCCTCCCCTATTCATCCACGTCACAAAATGCTTCTCTATATCCTCTCTCTTCACCCTGACCATGTCCCTTTCAGGTAAACCCTGTGTCATCCACTCTACAGATAAGGAAACAGAGTCTCAGAGACATTCAGTTATCTGCTTAAAGTCATGCTGGCAAGTGGCAAAGCCAAGGCTGAGCCCAAGTCTTCTGATTTTTCCTGCCTACCTCAGGATTACCATGAGGACCAAGGCTTTTGAACCTAAGAGTTATCATGAAGAAGTTGTGTGTTCTGGATAAAAGTCAGCTGCGAGGAACCCCTGTGGGTGCTGGGAACATGTTCCCAGCTTGGAGTGGCACCTTTACTGACCAGGGTCTCAACAGGACAAACTTTCTCCTCCTGGGGTAGGCTATCTTTCAGGACTTTGGCTTTCCTAGGTCTCTGATAATTGACAAAGAGCTAACAAATAAAATAAGAGGTAGACAATTAGGAGAGCCGAGGTTTACAGTGTAGCAAGCAGCAGCCTGGTCCCTTGTGCCCAACACAGTTAGCTCATAAAACAGGACAGAGTAAGGAAGAAAAGCAACACCCACGAGTAGAAGGCTCCCTCTCAGTTGTCTCCTGCAAGGCAGTGTTGCCTGTCAACATTCCCCAATGACTAGCATAGCCCTTGATGACAGTGCTCAGTGAGGAGACTTTAACAGATTTTTCTCCTACCACCCAGACTGCCGAGTTACGTACCTCGTCACATATGACCAATCCAACACTCCCTTTCTGGAGGACTCCAACATGAAGGCGGAATGTCTCATAGGAGATGATGAGGATGGGAGAAGGCACTCTGGCTCCACACTGGTTCATGAATCCTTCTATAACAGGAATGATGTCAAGGGAACATACAAAGGCCTATTCCCAAGGAATTAATCAAAAACTCAATGCCCAACTTTCAGATTATCTTGAAGAGTTTGACAGTCCTTTAATTTAGCCCAGAAATAACCCACTATTTCAACTATTTTCAATGGGAATTCTCTTCTTTTCCACACCTGCATTGTTCTCAACCCTGACCATAAGTGATCATACACTTAAAAAGAAAGCAGCAGGCTGGTTGGAAGCATATAGACCTCTTGTTAAGGCTCCATACCCAGTTTCTGGTCTATCTCTTCCTTGGAGCCTCCGTCAATGGCCAGAGGATGGATCCTCCCTCCAAGCCATTTCCCAACCTCGTTGTACCAGTTCTTCACCAGGCTGGAGGGCGACACCACCACTGCCTTGTCAATTTCTGGCTTGCACTCTGGACTCTGGCGCAAAAGTGTCCACATCAACGTGATGCACTGCAGCGTCTTGCCCAGGCCCATCTCATCAGCCATGATGCAGCCTTGGCTGCCAGGGATGCGCCGACTAGTTACACACTCCCACAGGAACTTCACTCCCTGTGGAGTAACAGCACTCAGCCTACCCTGGCCACACACTGCTGCTGGCCCAGGGATGGCAGCCTCCCAGGCTCAGCTCCCAGCCCACACCTCATTCCTCCCACCCTCCACCACACCACACCCCCATTTACCTCTCTCTGATGAGGCCGTAAGACCTTACTGAGAATAGGATCAACAACCACATGGACAGGGATTTTTTCCCTGAGGAAACACAGCAAAGAAAACATGAAGCTCAGACACCCTCAGGAAGTTGTGTCCTGCTAAACCAGAGGCAATAGAGGCAGTTGCCTGAGACAGAGGACCTTCTTGGTGTGGGCACCAAACCAGAGTAAATTTATGCTCCAGCAAACTCGAAAGTTAGGAGGGGGAAGGATGGGTTCCCTATAGAATTACCTCAGTGACTTCTGTTCCCCTGAAGAGCAACAGAAGTGATCAGGAGCCCCAACAAACTGGACATTACCATATTTTTTGTCTGGGCACTCTGCTTCCCCAATTACCCACTCTCTAAATGGTACAGTAGCTATGACAGCACTCTGGAAACATATACTGATCCCAAGGGGAAAAATCACATCAAAACACCCTCCTCCCTCCCAGGTATGTGTTCTGACAAAGGACCAGAACTGCTCAAGAAATACCAATGCACATACTTATCGAGCTTCAGCAGGTCATGGGTGCTCAGCAGGGGAGGCTCATACAAAACCAAGGCACCTTCTTCCAGGGGGTCATGTAGGGCCCGACGGACCCCAGCTCTTTTGAGGCCCAATGCCCGAAAGCCCAGAGGACCTAGAAACCAACATTCTGTCACCTGAGTCTCTTTGTTGAGGAGCTACAGCAAGCCCAGCACAAATGTCTCTCCTTCACATAACCCTTCCTGAGATCCCATATAACCCCTTTTCTCTCAGAACTTTTCTAAACCTGATCTGGGCACCTCAACTTAGCCATTATCCTAGTCTACCTTAGATCAAAGCTTTTCCCGTTTTGTTTCTCTCATTCAACTGCAAACCTCTAGAGGACCGTGTCTTGTTCATCTCAACTCAAGTCAATCTTGGAAAGGTCTTAACCTAAAGGGGCCTTTCAAGTCTGAGAGCTCTTGGGAGCTGGCCTCCTCCCTCCCCAGCCCCAGTTTTAGCACAATGTTGTGTCCTGCATAGGATGGGAAAAACCCTTGCAGAATCCAGGCCTCCCACACAATCCACCTCATAAAGGAGATGCTGCTGAAATCACTTGGACAGAATGAAGTCTGGGCCCATCAGTCACATCAGCCCTCCAGAAGCTTCCTAAGCACCTGCACACATCCCCAACAAGATGTGGAACAGTTAGTGTGGGGAGCCCGTACGGAGGCTACCAAACATGCCTTCGTGCAGTCTCAGGAGAGTCACCCATTCACAGCCCCCTGCGAGACTGGCATCTTCAATTCTAAAGTAAGCTTATGTTTACAAGAGCAGAAGTCTTAAATCTATTCAGGCACATTCACACATAACTGATCTAAAAAATAGCAAAGTCTCCATCTTACCTTGATAATTTGGAATGGGAACTTTGAAAGGCTTTGACAAAATGGTTCGAATAAATGCTTCCTAGAAAGAAAGAAGAGAAAAAGGAATTCAGGACTGATTGGAGATGTTATGGGACAGCATTTTTATAAAGGCAGTCTAAAATGCCTACTTAAGCCTCATAATACATTCAGAGCAATGTATTTTCATTACATGTCACCCAGTATAGCTAGAATATGAGATGTACTCCACATTTGGTTTCATACAACAGCTTCCATCTTTGAGGTTCTGCAGACACCCAGGGCCAGCAAAGTGCCATTGGCAAGCACCTGGCTTCGGTCAACCACAAGGCTCAGAGCCCATTTGCTCATAAAAGACCATGCCAGTGAGGACTCCCAAACCTACCCGACTCTAGTACTAACAGTGAGCTCCAATGTCTGGGTTCAACAGCTGTTGTATAGGGCTATCTATACTCAAGCATACCCAATTCTTTTTTTTTTTTTGGTCACATCCATTCTGCCTACTACATCTAAAACTTTAATCCTTAGGAACTAAAGAGCCCTTCAAAGAGTAGTGGCAGTAGGAGCAATAGTAGTAAAATAATAATGATAGCAACGACAGATAAAACAATAATGGGGAAGCAGATGTGGGTCAGGTGACTGGGCTCCAGCCTACCACATGGGAGGTCACTGGTTTGGATCCTGGTGCCTCCTAAAGAAGACAGCGAGCTGGCATGATGGGCTGGCACGGCAAGCTGACACAACAAGAGACACAAGAAGAAAAACACAAAGAGAGACACAACAAAGCAGGGAACAGAGGTGGCTCAAGTGATTAGGCACCTCCCTCCCACATCAGAGGTCCTGGGTTCGGTTCCCAGTGCCTCCTAAAGAAACAAGGAAGATAAACAGACACAGCTGGTGCAAACAGCGAGGGGGTGGGGAGAAATAAATAAAATTAATCTTAAAAAAAAAAAAAAAAAAGAGCAAGTGGGACAAGGGTGACAGGAAGCAGACACATGCAGGTCCTGGAGAAGGGTGACCATGATGCGGGGTGTTTCGCCTCCACCTTGGGGCCTGCAGGAAGCCATTGTGCCAGCACTTCAGCCCTGGAATCAGCACTGGGCTATGGGGCTAGGGCAGGGGCAAAGGAAGCAAGAAAGCCTATAGCACCAGCTCCTGTGCTGACTCTGACAACTCCCACAAAAAGTTCCGCCTCACACACATACCCCTATGTCTTGGGGAATTACAATAATCTGTGAACTTCAACAAAACCAGAGCTTGAACCCAAGAGAGCAAGGAGAAACCAAGAAACAGAAACCCTAAAGGGAGTTTTAATGGGAATACATTAGTGGAAAAAGCAGTAATGAAAAAACTCCCTTCTAGCAAAAAGGTAGTTTAATAAGAAAAAAAGTCAGTCTTGCCCTGATATTTCTACCTTTGTATTCTGACCCATCTCTTCACATATATAGAGCATCATAAATCTCTAGAAACTCAATGTATTTTAAATAGGAAAAATGTAATGAATGTATTCTATGATCTGTTGGAAGAAAGAAAAGGAATGCAGAGAACTGAACTTCATTATCACACTAAATAATATGACATAAATAATATGACAACGTTGGGGTAGAGGCTCAAATCCTCCTTTATTTGTCCATTTTTTTGCAGCGGATTAAAATCTTTTATTGACTATATCTAATTAAATGATTGCTATAAAATTATGAATAGCAATGATGATCAGGAACTCATATATGAGAGATCTTAACAAATAGCTATCTTTAAGTCAAAGGAGAAGAAAAAGGAGAGGGACTCTAACTTCTTTTCTAATTTGGCATCAATTCAGCTTTCAATTCTAAAACTGAAATATTATTTTAAGATTAACAATTATTAAATAAGTATCTAATATTAAACAAGAATGTCCATATAGAAGGATACATTTGAGACTCTGACTAGCCAAGAATTTATGCTTCAAATTAAAACAGCAAGACTTTCAACAGAACCAGGAGCCACAGGCCTTGCAGGGAGCAGTGCAGGTTATGTAACTGATGTTGGGGAATATGATGACCTCCGGCCAAAAACTTCTGGGGGGCACAGCCTACAAAACTTGGAATGGCCAGCTTCCTGGGATCTGGTTTGGTAATGTCCACCAGAGTCTGTGGCAGAGGCAGCTGAGAGACCATGCTCACACTCCTTGTTTATTTAGCTACTGATAATTCCTACATACCACCCTTTCCAGCTATTAGAGGGAGGGTGGCCCTCTGCCCTTTCAAGGCCAAAGCATCCCTCTTCTGCAGGGATTCACTATCAGTTACGCCTGATCTCTTCTGTATCTCAACCTCTCCCTCTCTGCTAGCTCTTTCTCCTCAGCATTTAAAAAATGCTTAACTCTCTCCTACCTTAAAACAAAACTTCCTTTGACTCCTTATCCCCCCTCCCTTCATAGGCAAATTGCTTGAAAAAGTTGCCTGTTCTCCCCTTCCTTACCTCCTACTCCTTCTGTCCTCTGTCCCTTCCACTCCCCTGAAATGACTTTGCCCAAGATCACTAGTGGCCTACACCAATTCTAGCTTACTTGTTTCTATCTTACTTAACTTGACAAAGCTGGCCACTCCCTCTCAAATATTCTCTGCCAGTGACTCCCATCTCTGGGACCTCATGCCTGGCCCTAACACATTCTTCTTCCTGTCTAACCCCCTTAAAAGTCTATGCTCCTCAGGGTTAGGGCTTGGTCCTCAGCTCTTCAGACTCTGCACACTCACACTCAATACATTTCCAAAGTGCCAAACACCTTCTTTATGCTAATGACCTCCAAATCTGTTTCTAGTCCATACCTCTCTCCTAGGCTCCACGCCCACCTATGCAAGTGCTTCCAATCCTACAGGCACCTCTAACTCACATCTAAGGCTAAAGTCCTCATCTCCAGGGCTGCACTATGACTTTTGTGGACTCTGGGCACTTTTGCCTTTTGGGACCCTTCCTTCATAAAAAAGTGATTAAAAATTATATTCTATGTCTTTATTGGTGTAGAGATTAATATAATCCAGGCTGGATTTATTAAGATGTCCTCATTTTTCCCCTTCAGATTTGAAAAGGAATTAAAATTAAAACATTTTCATGGACCCTTAAAAGTACCACAGACACTGTGCCTTGCTCACCTCCCCACCAAATCCTGTTTCTCCTCTGTGCTCCCTACCTCGGTGACTAGCACCACCACCCACCTACCTTGCCCAAATCAGATTTCTCAACTTCATCTTCGATTTTTCCCTTTCCAAACCTGCAGTCAATCTAAGTCTTTCCACTTCTACGTCTTAAACATATTACCATGGGCAGGTTACCATGGGCCAGAGTGGTGATAGGGGATAGGGTGTTAATGTTTAAATTGTACAGTTTCTATTTGTGTTGATGGAAGTTTTGGTAATGGATGATGATGATGGTAGCACCACATTGTAAACATAGTTAAAAGCCCTGAGTTATATATTTGAATATGGTTAAAAGGGGAAATTTTAGGTTGCATATGTTACTAGAATAAAAATTAAAAAAAAAAAACAAAAACCTAAGACTGTACAACACAGAGAACCCTAATAGAAACTATGAACTATAGTTAACAGTACAATTATAAAAATGTTCTTTCATCAATTGGTAACACATATGTTACAGTAATACAAAGTGTTAATAGGGCGGTATATGGAACTCGATGCATGATTTTTCTGTAAACCTACAACTTCTCTAATGAAAAAATATATATAAAAAATTAAACAATGTATTACTTAGTGAATTATATACGTATGGTAAAACTATCACAAAAAGCAAGGGAATGATGAACATAATTCAAGATAGGAATTACCTCTGGGGATAGGAAAAGGGAGTGTTCTACTCCTGAATGGTGGGTTCACAGATATTTGTTCTGTTTTGTATTTTGAAACTTACATATGCCACACATTCTTTTGTACTGGTCAAATATTGTGTAAAAATGCTTTTAAATGTTTGCTGAATGCACAAATGACTAACCTCCATTATATATTCCCATCAACATATTCCCATTTTCCTTTCAAAATATCCCTCATAAATCTTGGTGAAAAAAAAGCTTTGGAGCTAGGTAAATCTGCCTTCCCCATTGACTACTCTGTAACTTTGGGAAAATTACTTAATTCCTTTGAGAACTCAGTTTCCTCATTTTAAAAAATGAGAATTAAGTGGGATATGCACAGACCCTGCCATAGAAATAATTAGCTTTCGGAAGCGGGTGTGGCTCAATCGATAGAGCTCCCATTTACCATATGGGAGGCCCCGGGTTCGCTTCCTGGGGCCTCCTTGTGAGGGCAGGCCGGCCCGCGCAACGCGGTGGGCTGATGCAGCAAGACCTCACAGCAGGGGGGAGATAAGCAGACACAGAAAAAATGCACAGCAAATGGACACAGCAAACACAAGCA
>JAQZBX010049624.1:0-19871 GCA_029593785.1 Cabassous unicinctus
TTTTTTTTTTTTTACCAAAAGACCAGATTTATAAGAAATATTAAAGGGAATTCTGCAGCCTAAAAGGATAAAATAAAAAATTCATAAATTCTAAAATCATAACTAAATGCCACACAGTTTTAACTACTTAAAGACAGAAATTCCACACAAAGCAAGAAAGGCTTTACCCCTCAATTGTGTAGTTGGAAATTAAAGAGATGAAATTAAAGAAAGGCCTCAGAGTATGGAGGCAACCTTAAGTAAATATTTGTGTTCTTTAATACATTTAATGATAAAGTTTTCCCAGAATCATCACTGAGTTCTTTTTCTGGGCTTTACTAGTGAAACTGTATCATGAGCTGTTCTACTAGGTGTGAAATCATTAGAGAATCTTATTGATCTGTTTTTTTTTTCCTCCTGGCATATACTAGACTTGAAGCATGAAGGGGTGAAGCTGAATGTGTGAATGAATGCACTTTAGCAAGATTTTGTTATTTAATTATTGTAAATTTTACTTTCAATAAAAATCACTCTCTGTAGTGTACAGGTCTATTAATTTTGATGAATGAATGACCACACTTAAAACACAAAATGATTCCGTAACCCTCCCCTCCCCTCACCTCCCCTTCCCTCACCTTAAAAAATTAGAACCACTGACTGAGTTGTTCTCAATCCCTATATTTTGGCCTTTTCTAGATTGTCTTATGAATAGAATCATACCGTGCATAGCCTATTCACTTATTTCACATAGCAAAATGCATTTGAGATACATCACTTTTTCTTGATGAGTAGTATTCTGAGATATGGATGTACTATAGTTCTTTATCCATTTACTAGTAGAAAGTTATTTGATTTTTCTTCCAGTTCTCTTAAACTGTAAATAAAACCATTATCAGCATTTACATACAAGTTTTTGTGTGAATATAAGTTTTCATTTCTCTTGGGGAAATACCTAGGAGTGAAATTTCTGGATAATATGTCGTGTGTCCCTTTGTCAACAGAAAAATAAAAAACTAAGTTGTAAGACAAAAAGGCATTTTTGGGGTCTTATAATTACAATTCAGGAGGCACAGTTTCAGGTAGCAGCCCAAATTGTGTACTGGTCTTGGCAATTTCATGCAAGGATTTTTTTAAAAAAAAAGATAGACAAATAGTGGGTGGTTAATATATGAGGTATTTTAATTATCCTTCAGGCCAGATAGTTAACTGAGGTCTTTATCTTGTGGTTTGTTTACGGTGCCAGGATACCTATGGGGTTTTGAGAAACATTGTTGCTTGAGGTTTTGCATACTCTGGCAAGCTGTGATGTCTGGCTGAGAACTGCCTAAGAGTAACCCCCAGAATGATCTCCTGCCTCCATTTTATATCTTTTAATGTTAGCAAATCTATTTTATTTCTTTTAACACTTTTAAAAAGGTAAACAAAACAAAACTGCCAAACTATTTTCCAAAACGGATGTATGAATTTACTTTCACATAAACAAGGTATACAAATTCCATCTGCCCCACTTCCCTGACAGCACATGGTATTGTTTGCCATCATTAGTTTTATTTTTAAGTCATTTTAATGCATGTAATGGGGTGTCTCATGGTTTTGAATTTACATTTCCAACTGTTTAATGATGTTGAACATCTTTTTTGTGTTTATCTTTCATCCATATTTCTTCTTTGATGAAGCATCTTTTCAAGTCCTTTGCCCACATTTGTTTTGGGTTCTTTGTTTTCTTATTCAGTTCTGAGAATTATTTATATACTCTGGATACTAGTCTTCATTCAGCTATGTGATTTGCAAATATTTTTCCCCAGTCTGTGGCATAGCTTTCATTCCCTTAATATACAAAGCAAAAATTTTCTAATTTGTTAGTCTAATTTATCAATAATTTCTTTCAGTGTCATTCTTTGGTGTCATTTTAAGAATTCTTTGTCTATCACAAGGACGCAAATACTGTCTCCTATATTTTCTTCTAAAAGGTTTATAATCTTATATTTTACATTGAGGTTATTGGTTTTTTGTTTGTTTATGGTATAATGTATAAGGTATTGGTCAACACTCATCTTTTTCTTATGAAGATTCTGGTACCACTTTTTAAAAAGAATATTCTTTCTCCATTGAAGTGCCTTGATGCATTTGTCAAAAATCAATTGACTAGCTTCTCACCATCAAGAAGAAAGAGTGAGAAACTTCAGGACTCTGACATACATAGAAAATTGGAACAACTAACAAGAAATGGCAGACACATCTTTTTCAAAATTCCAGAGAATTTTGTAGTAGAGGATTGTAGTAACAGGGCAAGCACTTAAGCAAGAAAATACACAACTTATTTTGTGCTGCAACCTGTCTAGGCTATCTCCCAACCCCTCCCTTGCATGGCACAGAGTCAGCCCATGCTTCCAGTTTGGGTCCTTGATCCTGGTTTTGGAAGGAGCAGAATAAACCTCATCCACATACTGAGAGTATATATGTCTGGTGCAATGTGTCTGGTGGTGGTCTGAGGGACTGAAACAAGACACATGTCACAGGCTCACTGTCCCAGAACTTGCCCTGCATATAAAGATATGAAGGCAGCTCACAGAGCTCACCTACAGCACACTGTGGAAGTGGATTCATATCAGGGCTGCCTGGGGCAAGGGATTTCTCGCTGTAGGACATATAGTGCTGTGCTGTGGACAATGAGAAGACCATTTCCTAGGGAAGAGGGAATATTCATATCCATGTAAACAGGAGAAACTTGAGGGCCATGTGTGCATACCAAAGACAAGAGGAATGCACAGAAAGGGTCAAGGAGGCCTTTATGATTTGGCCTTGACTATTCTCTAAATGTATTATCTGCATAAAATCTAAAGAACCTCACTCACACAGCACAATCTGCAAAGACTGGGAAAGGCTTTGTTTGTGTTTTTGTTTTCTCTCCTGGCATTCAAGGAATGCTATGTTATAACACTTGCTGGACAAAAGTTTAAGGAATAGCTGTCTCAGGGACTATATTCCAATGACAACACATTAAAATGCCAAAATGTCTGAGTTTCAAGAAAAGTTTATAATGCATACAAAGAAACTGGAAACAATGGCCCAGACAAAGCAGATTAAAGCCATATAAACCATCAATGAAGAGGATCAGACATGTGACATACTATGCAAAAACGTCTTTAAAAAAGGTCCTAAACATGCTCAAAGAACTAAAGGAAAACTTGGGCAAAGAATTAAAGGAAATCAAGAAAATTATTTAAAAAACACAAGGAGAAATCAATAAAGAGATGGAAATTATGAAAAGGAACCAAACAGAGCTGAAGACCACAGTAACAGAAAATGAAAATTGCCTAGAGGGTTTTAACAGCAGATTGGAGATGGCAGAAGAAAGAATCAGAGGACTTGAAGATAAGGAAATTGGAATCATCCTTCCCAGGAGCAGAATGGAGAAAGAATGAAGAAAAGTGAACAGAGCCTGGGGAATCTGTGGGGCACCATCAAAGATATCAATATACACATTCTGGAGGTGTCCCTGAAGGAGAAGAAAGAAAAAAGCAGAGAGAATATGTGAAAAAATAATGACTGAAAACTTTCCAAATATAATAAAAGACAAGAATATACACATTCAGGATGCTCAATGAAGTTCTATCAGGATAAACCCAAATATACTCAGAACATGGCATACTATAATAAAACTGTTGAAGGTTGATAAAAAGAGAATTCTGAAAGCCACAAGAAAGAAGCAACATGTCACGTACAAAGGGGCCTCAATAAGATTGTGTCAATTTCTCAACAGAAGCCATGGAGGAAAAGAGGCAGTGGAATGACATATTTATAGTACTGAAAGCAAAAAATTGACAGCCCTGAATTCTATATCTAGCAAAACTGACTTGCAGAAATGAGGGAAAGATTAAGACATTCACAGAGAAACAAAAGCTGAGGGAGTTTGTCAACACAGACTGACCTTACAAGAGATGCTAAAAAGTGTTCTGTAGATTGAAAGGAAAGAATAACATGATAGCTCAAAGCTAAATAAATAAGTAAAGATCGTAAATAAGGGAAACAACATAGATAGCTCAAAGCTGAATAAATAAGTAAAGATCTTAAGTAACAGAAACAACATAGGTAAATATAAATACCAGTCCCATTGCATTTTTAGTTTTTAACACCATTTTTTTAATTTCTTAAGGCTCTACAAGGCACATACATAAAATGTAATGATACATCAGTGGTTTGGGACTCATAATATATAAACACATAATTTCTGACAAAACTACTTAAAGTGGGAGACAGAGGGATATAGGAATATACTTTCTATCCTACTGAGGTTTAGTTGAAATCAAAGCAAATGAGATTATTGTAGACTTAGGATGTTAAATTTAAGTCCAATGATATCTACAAAAAATACATAGTGTAATATGCAAGCTCATCAAGACAGAAATTAGAGTGCAAGTTATGAGGTGTAAGGGGGAGAGGAAATGGGGAGTTAGTGCTTAATGGATGTAGGGTTTAAGTTTTGGAAAATGAGAAAATTTTAATAATGAAAGGTGGTGATGATTACACAACATTGTGAATCTGATTAATCCCACTCAATTGTGTGTTTGAAATTTGAGATATTATTATATATATGTGTTCTACCAATTAAAAAAAGAAAGTGCAACTAAAGAGACAATGGCCATTAACTGCAATGAATGATCCTGCATGGGATCTAGCAAAGGAGGAGAAAAGGATCAAAGGGAAATTATCAGGATATATGTGAAAATTGGAATATAGACTATAATTTTTATATCAATATTAAATTTATTTAACTTGATTATTGCACTTATGGTAGTTGCATAAGTGAATATCCGTTTTTCTTTGGAAATATATTTGGAAGTATTAAGAGTTCAAGGAGGGACCAGGATGGCGTCGATCTAGGTGGGTACTCACGATTCGGATCTCTGGGGACGGCCGACTGTGGACGCGGTCCTGCCCAAGGGTCTGTGCTGTGGGAGCGCGGAGTGAGAAGCTTGGGTCATCTAGCAGCTGGCAGATCCGTGATGTGGAGTGATCGGTGAAGATTCGTGAGTTCTGAGCCTGCCTGTGGTGTTCAACACAGACGGCTGAGCCCCGCCCACACAGAAAACGGCTGGAGTCGCGGATCCTACATCCTCGACTCCCACTGCCTGCTGGCATGTGAGAGAATAATCTGAGTGAGGGAGGGCTCTGACAGAAGGTGGAGAGGGTTTTAACTTCTGTGGATTTGGCTGCCTGGACCCCCTCATAGCTTTAGGGAGAAGATAAGCTGGCTGGAAACTGTGCCAGGCTGAGGGGAGAGGCAAAACTGCTGAGCAAACTTGTTTCACGCAGCTGCCCGCTGATACTAAGGCTTGGCCAAGAGTGGGTGGAGTCAGCCAATTTTATTGCTCTGTACTGACAAGCATCAAAGCTTCAGCACTCCTGGGGAGGTAAGGAAGTGAGTAGGGCTTGATTAGTTTCCATGACCCTATTTAGGGTCCCCTTGGTGAAGGGGGTGATCTAGCAGTGGACTCCTTTGGGTCCCTTATACACCCCCTCCAAAAAAAAGGAAAAAAAAAAAAAAAAAAGAAGACAGTCACTTTAAAAAATGAATTCCAGTTCCTAATTTAGTATACTACTAAAAACCTGCCTTAATACATACAGATAGAAAACTGAAGGGCAATTGATAAATGCAAGCAGGCTGTGAAGATCCACAAGTACTCTAGAAGGAACACTTCCTCCTTAGCTTTGTTTGACTGCTTGATGGTGTGAGTGTTTGGATTTTCTCTGTTTATATGTTGTCTCTTGCTTTTCTTTCCTCTTTCCTCCCCCTTCTTTTTCCTTTCATTTTTTTAAATTAGGTGCTGCTAGCTTGTCTCTTCTTTGCTGTGCTTCTTCCTCTGTGATTTCCCATTCTCAGTATTTACTGATATTGCATCACAAGCTTTCTTTTGTCCTTCCCTCATCTCTCTGCCTCCTGCTTTCTGTTGGGGTTCTTAGACATCACGCTTTTTCATTAGCCCACAACTTAAGGGTGTCAACCTCTATATTATCTATATTGTTTTCTTCTTTTTTAAAATTAATATTAACCTTTTCCTTTTAGCCCTTTCTTTACTCTTTCTCTCCCTCCTCATCATTCTAGCCTTCTAAATCATTATATATATTCCTCAATTTAGTTTCCCAGCCCATTGTAGGTACTCCACTTATTTTCCTATTACTCTACCCTACATAAACAAGTTAAATACTCATTTCACTAAGTCCTATTTGGCCTCTCTACTAACGTTCATTACTATTACTATTATCCTTCTTCTGTTCTCACATCTTTTGATTCCTCTGGCACTAATCTTTTCCCTTCAAGGTAACATAGAAATAAGCAAGGAAACAAAATAAGAAGAAAAAGTATCAAAGAGAAAACTATACACACACACAGAACCACCAGCTAAATAAAACTCTAGAGCAGAGACAGAAGCTAATCAACTGAATAAATCCATCAAGATAAAATGATGACTAGAGGGCAACAAAAAATTACAAACCACACTGAGAAACAGGAAAGCATGGACCACTCCAATGAACAAACTAAAATCCAGGAATATATGCAGGACATCAAACAACTAATCAAAGATTCCCAAACAAATATTATGAACCATCTTAATGAAGTGAAGGAAGAGGTTAAGGATATGAAGAAGACACTGAGAGAACATACTGAAAAAATTGTACACATACACAGAAAGATAACAGATATGATGGTGATCAATGGCACAACCCAAGAAATAAAAAAGATGCTGGAGTCACATAACAGCAGATTTGAACAGGAAGAAGAAAGAATTAGTGATGTGGAAGACAATACATCTGAAATCAAACAGATAGTTGAACAGATAGACAAAAAAAAAATAGAAAGAATCCAGCAGGGACTCAGGGATTTAACTGACAACACGAAACATGCAAACATATGCATCATGGGCATCCCAGAGGGAGAAGAAAAGGGAAAGGGATCAGAAGGAGTGTTGACGAAAATAATGGCTGAAAACTTCCCAACCCTATTGAGAGAGATGGATGTACAGATCCAGGAAGCAAAGTGCACTCCAAACAATATAAATCCCAACAGGCCAACTCCAAGACATATGCTTGTCAAAATGTCCAATGCTCAAGACACAGAGAAAATACTCAAGGCAGCAAGAGAAAAGAAAACCATCACATACAAGGGAAGCACAATAAGATTAAGTCCTGATTTCTCATCTGAAACCATGGAGGAAAGAAGACAGTGGTATGACATAGTCAAAGTAATAAAAGAAAAAAAAATTCCAACCACGAATTCTCTATCCAACAAAACTGGTATTCAAAAATGATGCAGAGTTCAAAATATTCACAGATAAACAGAAATTAAGAGAGTATGTCAATAAGAAACCAGCACTTCAAGAAATATTAAAGGATGTTCTACAAGTTGAAAGGAAAAAACAAGGGAGAGAGAGTTGGAGGAGGGTTTAAAAACATGTAAAAATAAAAAAATAGAAACAAAACAACATATGACATACATTAATCCAGAGAAAATATGGCTGAAGTAAGAAATTCATTGCGAATAATAACATTGAATGTTAGTGGATAAAAATTCACCACTCAAGAGAAACAGATTTGCAGAATGGATAAAGAAACATGATCCATCTATATGCTGCCTACAAGAAACCCATCTTCGACCTAGGGATTCAAAGAGGCTGAAAGTAAAAGGCTGGAAAACAATTTTACAAGCTAACAATAGCCAAAAAAGGCAGGAGTAGCTATACTAATATCAGACAAAATAGACTTTAAATGCAAAACTATTGTAAGAGACAAAGATGGACACTATGTATTAGTAAAAGGGGTAATCTCTCAAGAAGAGAGAACAATCATAAACATTTGTGCACCTAATCAGGGTGCCTCAAAATATGTGAGGCAAACTCTGGAAAAGCTAAGTGGAGAAATAAATGCCTCTACAATTTTAACAGGGGACTTTAATACACCATTGTCATCATTAGACAGAACTTCTAGACAGAGAATCAAAAAAGAAACAAAGACTCTCAACAATACATTGGAGGACCTGGACTTAATAGACTTATACAGAACAATACACCCAAATACAGCAGGATTTACATTCTTCTCGAGTACTCATGGATCTTACTCCAAGATAGTCCACATGCAAGGCCACAGAACAACTCTCAATGAATTCAGAAAGATTGAGATTATATAAAGTAATTTCTCTGATCACAATGGAATGAAATTGGAAATCACTAAGGGCCAGAGAAACAGGTTAAGGCACAAGGAAATGGAAGCTAAACAACACATTCTTAGACAAACAGTGGGTCAAGGAGGAAATCTCAAAAGAAATCAGTAGCTACCTGGAAACTAATGAAAATGACAAGACAATGTATCAAAACCTATGGGATGCAGCGAAAGCAGTCCTGAGAGGGAAGTTCATAGCCATAAATACATATATTAAAAAAGAAGAAAGAGCTAAAATTGAAGACCTAACTGCACACTTGGAGGAATTAGAAAAACAACAGCAAACTAAACCTAAAGGAAGTAGAAACAAGGAAATTACAAAGATCAGAGCGGAACTAAATGAAATAGAGAATAAGAAAGCACTAGAAACAATAAACAGAACCAAAAGCTGGTTCTTCGAGAATATCAATAAAATTGACAAACCGTTAGCCAAACTAACAAAGAAAAAGAGAGAACAGATGCAAATAAACAAAATAAGGAATCAGCAAGGGGATATCACTACTGACCCCACTGAAATAAAGAGTATCATAAGAGGATGCTTTAAAAATTATTTGCCAACAAGAATGATAACTTAGAGGAAATGGACAAGTTTCTAGAAATACACAAACAGCTTACATTGATGAAAGAAGAAATTGATGAACACAACAGTCCAATTACAGGTAAAGAGATAGAATCAGTCATCAAAAATCTCCCAACTAAGAAGAGCCCAGGACAAGATGGCTTCACAGCTGAATTCTACCAAACATTCCGAAAAGAGATAACACCAATTCTACTTAAGCTCTTTCAAAAAATAGAATTAGAAGGAATATTGCCTAACTCATTCTATGATGCCAACATTACCCTCATACCAAAACCAAACAAAGATACCACTAGAAAGGAAAATTACAGACCAATTACTCTAATGAACCTAAATGCTAAAATCCTCAACAAAATACTTGCTAATCGCATTCAACAACATATCTAAACGATTATACACCATGACCAAGTGGGTTTCATCCCGGGTATGCAAGGATTGTTCAATATAAGAAAATCAATCAATGTAATACACCACATAAACAAGCTGAAAGAAAAAAATCACATGATCATCTCTATAGATGCAGAAAAAGCATTTGACAAAATACAGCACTCTTTCCTGATAAAAACACTGCAAAACATAGGTATAGAAGGAAACTTTCTAAATATGATAAAGGGTATATATGAAAAACCCAAAGCTAACATCATCTTCAATGGTGAAGTCCTAAAAGCCTTCCCTCTGAGATCGGGAACAAGATAAGGATGCCCAGTATCACTGCTCCTATTTAACATTGCCCTAGAAGTCCTTGCTCAAGCACTGAGGAAAGAAAAGGATATAAAAGGCATCCATATTGGAAAAGAAGAAGTAAAAATTTCATTATTTGCAGATGACATGATCCTATACATAGAAAGCCCAGAGAAATCTACAACAAAGATTCTAGAACTTTTAAAGGAGTTCAGTAATGTTGCAGGCTATAAGATCAATGCTCAAAAATCAGAAGCATTTCTGTACACCAATAACAAGTAATCAGAGGAGGAAATCAAGAAAAAATGCCATTTGCAATAGTAACTAAAAGAATCAAATACCTATGTATAAATTTAACTAAGGATGTCAAGGGCTTATATACAGAAAACTGCACAACACTATTAAAGAAAATCAAAGAAGACTTAAATAAATGGAAAAATATTCCCTGTTCATGGATAGGAAGACTAAACATCATCAAGATGTCTACCCTACCCAAACTAATCTACAGATTTAATGCAATCCCAATAAAAATCAACACTATATTTTTTAAGGAACTGGAAAAACTAACCACAAAATATTTTTGGAAAGGTAAGAGGCCCCGAATTGCCAAAGACATATTGAAAAAGTAAAATGAAGTTGGAGGTATCACATTAGCGGACTTTAAAACATATTGCAAGGCTACAGTGATCAAAACTGCATGGTATTGGCACAAGGATAGACCTGCTGAACAATGGAATCGAATTGAGAGTTCTGATATAGATCCTCGCATATACAGTCATCTGATATTCGACAAAGCTACCAATCCCACTCAGTTGGGAGAGAATGGCCTCTTTAACAAGTGGTGCTTGGAGAACTGGATATCCATTTCCAAAAAAATGAGAGAAGAATACCATCTCACACCTTATACAAAAATCAATTCAAGATGGATCAAAGATCTAAATATAAGAGCCAAAACCATAAAGACCTTGGAAGATAATGTAGGAAAGCATCTACAGGACCTTGTAATAGGAAATGGTTTCATGAACTTCACAGCCAAAGCACGAGCAGCAAGTGAAAAAATAGATAAATGGGAACCCCTCAAAATTAAAAACTTCTGCACCTCAAAAGAATTATTATGAAAATAAAAAGGCAGCCTACCCAATGGGAGAAAATATTTGGTAACCATATATCTGATAAGAGACTAATATCCTGCATATATAAAGAAATCCTACACCTCAAAAATAAAAAGACAAACAATTCATTTAAAAAATGGACAAGTGATCTGAAAAGACACCTATCCAAGGAAGAAATACAAATGGCTAAAAAGCACATGAGAAAATGCTCAAAATCGATTGCTATCAGGGAAATGCAAATCAAAACTACAATGAGATACCAATCTTACACCCATCAGAATGGCAGCTAATAAAAAAACAGCAGACTCTAATTGTTGGAGAGGATGTGGAGGCATAGGAATCCTCGTCCACTGCTGGTGGAATTGTGGAATGGTCCAGCCACTGTGGAGGACAGTTTGGTGGTTCCTCAGAAAACTAACAATAGATCTTCCATATGATCCAGCGATTCCACTGCTGGGTATATATCCAGAAGAACTGAAAGCAAAGACACGAACAGATATATGCACACCAATGTTCATAGCGGCATTGTTCACCATTGCCAAAAGTTGGAATCAGCCCGGGTGCCCATTAACAGAGGCATGTATAAGCAAAATGTGGCACATACACACAATGGAATATTACTCAGCTGTAAGAAAGAATATAGTGCTAACACCCAGAATAACGTGGATGAATCTTGAAGATCTTATGTTGAGTGAAGCAAGCCAGGCATTGAAGGATGAACAGTATATGACCTCACTGATTTGAACTGAGGAAAGAGAGCATTCTCTAAGAACCATTGTCTGAAAGATAGGTTAACAAGGGAGAGAAAGGGAAGAGTAGGCAGTGAGCCATCACCCATATGGACATAATCTATGGTAAAGGGATAGAGTATAGTTGCATATTGAAGGATAGGACAGATGGGTAGTGATATTTCTGGGTTTGGTGGTGTAGGGTTTTCAGATGTGTAGATTAGGAAGGGCATGTAACTATGAATCTTGTCATTCCATGAGTCAAGACTGTGGAGTGTCATATGCCACAGGGGCATGGGGTGGAAGGAACAGTTAAGATCCAATGGGGTATTTAGGGGTCATGAGAAATGTTTCTCATTGCCTTACAGTAATGGACACAGGACATGGTAAATATCATCAAAAATTATTAAACTGTAACGTCTAAATTGTAAATATACTGTAAACCGTCAACAATGCTTAGTTGCTATACTTTACTTTCTGTATAACTGTTATAACATTGCTAACATCCATTATAAAAAAAAAAAGGTTTTAATATGGGGTGGGGAAGGGGGAGGAAGGTTGGGTATGTGGGAGTCTTTAGTATTCTGTGTGTGACTCTGCTGTGACCTAAAACTTCTTTGAAAATTAAGTGAAAATTTGGGAAACACGGGAATGAGTGGGGCAAGGTGTCATGGTACACTGGACATTCGATAATGCAGTGATAAAAGGAAAAAAGATAATTAAAATAAAAATATTTTTCCCCATTTTTTTTGAATGTCCCAATCCACTAATTATATTTTATTTTTAGTTCAGTTTCTTTTTTTTTCCTTCTGAGCTTCCTTGTACTTATCTCTTGCATTTAAGCTTATCATTATTATCTCTTTTTCCTATTATTTGTATTTCGTTATTATATGGGCTTCATGTTCAGGGAAGGTTTGGATCACCGAAGGTTTACAATGGGGGCTATAAAAGTTCATTGTTGGGGGGTGTCTGGGATGTGGGATTCATGGGAGTAAGTTCATCTGAATATACATGAAAGATATATAAAATTGTTCAAATTATCTAGGGATGGGGCATGGTCACAGAGGGCACACAATTACACAATAAATGAGGGAATCTGAATTCCCAGCCTGGAGAACTCTGCCACATTCTCCAAGGGAGCAGCAGCAGTCCCCTGAGTGCAGAGGAAGTGTCTGGCAAAAGAGGATGGCCCACTGATGGGTTCTGGTTATTGAGGACTAGCCTTATGACTCTTTGCTCATGTAATTGAAACTTGGCCTACTGTTATGGGGTGCCTTAGGGTTGCCATCTGAGAGCCTCCTTGTTGCTCAAATGTGGCCTCTCTCTAAGCCAAACTCAGCATTTGAATGCATTACCTTCCCCCCAACGTGGGACATGACTCCTGGGGATGAGCCTCCCTAGAAATGAGGGATTAATAAAAAGTGCCATCTGGCAACATGATTGGAAAAAAAAACCTGAATAAAATGGGGAAAGAGTAAAGAGAAATGACTTTATGTGGCTAAGAGACTTCAAAGAGAGTCGGGAGGTCATCCCAGAGGTAATGCTTACGCATACCTCAGTAGGATCTCTTAGAACACCAAAGTGAATATCACCCCATACAGAGGGCCTCCTGAGGGCTCTGGAGACACCCAGGTCCTATATTAGTGGGGATAGCCCCAGAGATTGATGCCTTATTAGTGGGCTCCTCTTTGGAATCTGTGCTCCTCAGAGTGACAGAGTCAGACTCAAATAAGTCCTCCCTGCACATGGTCCATCAGTCTCTTCTATTCAAACCTATATGTGATGCTTGAGGTTTTAGGTGTACCTCCAGAGACTGGAGCCTCTGGCCTACCTATGTGCCAGCGGTGCCTGCAATTTTGGTGCAGCTACAACCCCTACCCAATAGCTCAATGGACTCATCCAAGTCACCTGGCGAGGAGATGACTATGGGCAACAGCCATCCCAGGCAATGGAGAGGGCCTGCAGCTGCAGGCAGGATAATCCCATCCACCATATCCATGGAATATAAACCTTCTCTCACTTGGAGGTGGAGTGGACATCACCATCCTAAAATCCCCAGGATTGGGGGAAGAGCTATGGACTAGAATGGACTTGGTGGTGTTCTGTCGTATATTGTGAATCAAGCAATGGAAGAAATTGTAACAATGTGGTGGAGACAGTGGCCACAGGACATTTTCCAGGCAGGGAGGGGAGAGGCAGTTGAAATACAGGGGCTTTTTTGGGACTTGGGGGTTGTCATGAGTGACATTGTGGCAACAGATTTAGGCCATTTTACACCAGCATATACCACGCAGAACTGTGTGGGAGAGAGGGTGGTCTATGATGTGAAATGTAGTCTATGCTTGGTGGCAATGCCCCAGGATGTGTATATCTATTGTGGGTGATGCCCCACACTGATGAAGGATGTTGGTGTGTCATGTTGTGGGAGGTGTTGGAGGTGGGGAACATGGGAATCCTTGTAATTTCTGAGTAATAATTAGGTAATCTAAGCACCTTTAAAAATATATATATATAATAACATTTATGTAAGAAAATGCACATATATGCATATGTTTTTATATATCATTTTACAAATATTGGTATGTACTGTGAAAAATCTTGATTTTTATGAACAATAAAAAAATTGTTAGGAAAAAAAATAATCAAACAATTCATAGTTTTTATGAATATAAAAATTATATAGAAGCATGTTTTAAATAAAATGCTGAAAGATGAAAAAAAAAAGAGTTCAAGGAGCATGGTATATACCACCTATACTCAAGTGTTCAGAAAATGGATTGATGATAGACTAGATAGATAGATGAGGATAGATAGATAGATGTAAACAGAGATAGAGAGATAGAGATAGATAGATAGAAAGATAGATAGATAGAAGATATTGAGGATTGAATCATATCCTCCACAAAGGAATGTTCAGGTTCCAACCCCTGGTTCTGTGGGTGTGGACCAATTGTAATTAGGATTTCTTGAAGTTGCTACTTCAGTTATGGTGTGGCCTAACTGAATCAGGTTAGGTTTTAATCCAGATTGCTGGAGTCCTCTATAAATGGAATGAAATTCAAACAGAGGGAGAGAGAGAGAAGGAGACCATGGGGAGCAGCCAGAAACTGGAAGTCAACAGAACCCTGAAGAGAAAGGAGAAGATGCTACTATGTGCATTGCCATGTGACAGAAAAGCCAGGGAACTGCAAAGATTGCCAGCCAGCCAGAAGTTACAGACCCCTGGTGAAAGCAAGTCTTCTACCTTTGAAACTGTGAGCTAGTAAATTCCTGTTGCTAAGCCAACTCATTGTATGGTATTTGTTTTAGCAGCTGGGAAACGAAAATGGATAGATGGGCAGATAGATTTATAGATTGGTAGATAGATAGATAGAATGGTATGGGAAATGTGTCAAAATATTAATATTATTGAATCTGGGTATACGGGGAAAAGTAAGGTATGTTGGAGTTCTCTGTTTGGGGTTTGTTTTATTTTTGTAACTGTCCTTTAAGTGTGGCACATCCACTAGCAATGTATTCCCATCGTTTTTGTCTGTGAACGTTTTTAATTATCTTTCATTTTTGAAAGAATTTTTATCATTGGGTATAGAATTCTGAGTTGATAGTTATTTTCCTTTTAGCATTTTAAGTATCATCCCATTATTTTCTGTATTTAATGTTTTCTGGAAAGCCGACTACTGTAAATCTTATTCTTCTGTGTGAATTGTGTCTTTTTCCTTAGATCTCTTCAAGATTTTCTGTCTGATTTCCATCAGCTTGACTATATGTCCAGGTGTGGTTGTATGTGTGTGTATGTGTGTGTGTGGTGGTCATGATCCTGCTTTGTGTTCTTTGAACTTCTAGAATCCGTGGTTTGGCATCTGTCTGGAAATATTTTCAAATATTTATTCTTCTTGTTCTGTCTCTCTACTCTCCTGGGATTCCAATTACACATTTGTTATACTACTTGATAAAATCCCACAGTTCCTGGATGCTTTGATCTTTATTATTATTTATTTATTTAACTCTTTTTTTCGTTTTGTGATTCAGTTTGAGAAATTCTTATTAACTTCTGTTTTAGTTAACTGTTTCTTTCCTGGGCTGTGTAAACAGTGATTAGTCCATTGATGGCATGTTTTATCTATGTTACTATATTTTTTGATTCTTAAATTTTGATTTGATACTTTCTTTTATTTATCATCTGACAATTGAAGTGGCTCATGTTACCTTGCCTGTTGTACACAATTTCCATTAAGACCTTTAATATATTAATCACAATTATTTTAATTCCTAGCTCATGGTTCCAACATATGCATCATATTTGAGTCAAATTCTGTTGATTAGGATGTTGAAAGTTTTTTTAAAATTTTCTTGCTTTTTTTAATGTTCCATAGTTTTTGGTTGAAACCAGATATTCTGGATAGGACTTCAGATATTGACATAAGTAAACTTTGTCTGAAAATGGACACCCCTGTCTTTCCAACAGACATTTACTGTGGAGGGTTTAAGTCAAACAATTAAGGAGTTGAGCTGAGTTTTGGGCATTTTTGTTGCTATAGTAACCATACCACTTCTGTGCCCTGCAGGCTCCAAATTCCTTGAGTGTTACCTGGTGCTACTTGAAGTTTTTCAATGTCTGCAGAGACAAAATCCTGAGCTTTGGATTGTCATTTTTTCCATGTGTCTCAAGTAATCTTTCTTCATGGAGTATTCACTGTTACTTGTTATTCAGTGCTTATTAGGTGGTGTCCAGTGGCCCCTGCCTCAGATAAACAATTGCTTGTATCCCATTTCTCCCTGTAGGTAACAGACTTCACCTAGGCTTCAGTTTAATTGTTTTCCCTGTGACCTCAACTCTCTTATGGGGTCAGTAATGCTTGTGACTTTGTAGATTGTCTGGGTTTTGGTTATTGTTGTTACATTGGTATTGAATATGCTTTTCCCAGCTTTCTAAAACTCACAAAGAACTGTAACAAGATAGTAAAGGGACTATTGGTGAATAAAAAGTTAAAAGTACTCTTGAATTTTAAAGGAATTTACTAAAGAATCCTTGTTCTGCGATTTTTAGCAGCTCACACATATTCAGTCTATTTATAAGGGAAGATAGAGAAGCTTAGTAGTGAGAATATTTGTAGAGAAAACAGGAATGGGAATTCACATGCTCCTTGACATTTGGAGTGCAGAGATTAATGCCTCATTAGTGGGTTTTAGTCTCCAAGCCAGGAGAGTCTAAAGGAATAAGGTTATCAGAATCTGCCCTTGATGGCAGAGCAAAGTTAGCTGGGTTTTGCTAGTTATAAAAGTCTTTACACAAAAGATCTGTCTACCAGGGCAAGGTGACCCCAACATGTGTGGTTTGTCCCAAAAGGCCCTGAGGAGGAGTTGGAAGGGCAGATGAAGAATGCATTGCCTACATTAGGGGAAACTTTATGTGGGGCCCACTGGGCATGTCTCAAGAACTCAAAGCGGTGCTCCATTGGAGAAGCCAGCATTTGAGCATCTGCAATACAGAACACACTTATGACAGACTTGCAGTACCAGTTGAGATTGTATTATATTTCATGGATTCTAAAGGTATGGACATATGAAAATTCTGAAATTATGATGCATTTTACATTTGATTATATCTCATGCTAATACTCTCTTCACCATTTTCACTACTCTTTCCTTCTTCAGAACTTGGGAAATCAGTATTAGAAAAGTTATTGGGAGAGAAGAGGGAAGAAACCCACCATGTCTCTTATGCAGAATCACAGATGTGAGCTTACTGAGGGATGGGCAGAAAACTTTATATTGGATAAAAGAATTGTTGACTTTAGACTTGACTAGACCTTTTTAAACCTAAAAATGAATTTGTTTGTTTATATCTGAAAGTGATAAAAAATTCAGGAGACTCTGGTTTATTAGTAAGGAAAGAAAAGAATGTAGAACATGCTTGAAAGACAGTGGTGGAAAATAATTAAGTTACAACTTGCTTTTATCCTAATATTGTCTGTCTGTCATGTTTAACAAATAAGTTACAGAATGAATACATCCATGATCTGGAGCTTGGATGGTGTCCAATGTATGTATGTCCAATAACAAATTGTTCCCTAAAAGGAAACAACCTTGAATTTCTTTTATTATAAAACATGACATATGCATCTTGAGGAGTAAGAATGTGACTGGATTTTCTTCATCTCCCTCATCATATAACTCAGGGGTGCTTTACATACAAGATTATCAACATGCATTCATTGTTTAATATGTGATACTAATGCAGAGTGTTAATAATTGGGTGGGTATGGAGGAAACTAGACCAAATGTAAGATATAGGGTATAGTTCAGTAATATTTTGGCAATGCTCTTTCATAGTTCATAACAAAAGTATCACAATAATGCAAGGTGTTGGTGGTGGAGAGATGTATGGGAGCCTTGTATGATGATATGCATGTTTGTTGAGTAAATTCACAAATTTTACTATACATATATTGTTCATGTATGAATGGTGTACTTCACTAAAATTTTATTTAAAAAAATAAGATTTCATTGGTTCAGTATGGTGATCAGTGAATGAGACAGTGGGAATCTACTGTACAATTGAGGACAGGTGTGTGTCTGCCTACTAAAGTCTTATGATAGAACTTTGTTCATATCTAGTCCTTTATCAGGAAAGCCTTATATCCCCCTCTCTGTCTTTATAATCCTTCCCCCTTCTTCAAGTGTATCAAGGTGTATATCTTCTAAGAATATTTTTCTACAATCTAGATAAAGCAGTTCTTCCCATCTGCTATAAGACTCCCATCTGGAGTGGATAAACCAGGTACATACATAATTGAGTATGTGTTGTCCTCCTTGAACTAGTTTTAAGTTGGTTGAACAAGAAAAAAAAGAGATAGTTTACCTCCAAACTTCTGATACTTATTACAATCTTTTATACTTAACAAGAATAAATATGCTTATTTATTGGTTAATGTGGTTTTAATTTATGAATTAGTAAAAGAAGAGAAGAAAATTTTCTTTATGTAGTGCCTCCAATGTGCCTAGCAAGTGCTTGGCATTTTTGTATCTTTCTTTCATGATTAACCTTATCCTATAAGTATTTATCATGATCCCTACTTCACTGATGATAAAGTTAAGGCAAAAAGATAAAGTAATTTGCTTATGATTTCAAAGATAAAAAGTGAAGCTATAAATTCAGCTTACCTATTTGAGCGCATTTTTGTAAATTGAGTCAGACTCTACAATTCTTTGATAGGGTAAGTTGTGAGATATTTTATCAGCCATTGCTAAATTATTATTATTATGTTAACTAGGGTAAATAAAACAAAACCATACACAGACCTTTTATACTTTAGCTGGTATCATGGGAGACTTGAGATTCAAGTGAAAAAGCAAATATAAAAGTGCTATCGAGTTAGGAACTATATTTATAACTTCTCTTCTGGGTTTTGCCCATGTGTCAGCTAATTAACAGTCTCTTAAACAGTCATCTAGGTGCCCTGAGAAGCTCACTATTTAAAGGAACATCATGGTGCATTCTTTTGTGAAACGAAGAAAGAAACCTCCCTCCCTCCTTGTTTTTCTTCTCAATTTTCTTTCATTGTTGAATGCATTTTGTGCATCCAAAGGAAAAGTACCGGGCTCAAAAACATTGAGATGAAAAAGTCAAGGTCTCCAACCCCCAAAAGCTTATACAGATACAGCAAAGAATTCAAAAATAATTATTTCATATATTTGCATATTGGCATTTCTCAAAGCACAGCCCAGGGGAATGCACTGCCTTTGTGCTACTGATGCTTCTTTCTTTATGGCTCACTCATTCTTTGTTTTTGGCTCCAAGTAGATGCATGTCTGTGTGTGTGTTTTAAACTGCAGTGAACTGCTCAGTAAAGTTCTTTTTCTCTGCAGATTCTGTAGGTGTAACAGCGCAGCCCACACAGCCCACCTGCTCCAATCTCTGCTTCATCTTTAACAACTGGCATTTTTAACAGTGGTGCTGATTCTGGATAAGTTACTGAAGCATGAAACAACCAGATAATTCTGAGTTTCATACTCCATTCTGAGGAATGTGTAGCCAGCTGTCCCAGTGATGGCAGCCAGACCTCCTGCCCAGTCAGAAAAAAAGAAAGGGCTCTGGCATGGCCACAAGTAGGGAGAGAAGTAAACAGAAGGAAATGATCAAGCTGTCAGTGTGCTTGAAAAAAAGAAGAAAAACCAAAAGGTATAAATAAATGAAAACCTTCTCAGTACACAAGCATGTGTGATTAACATTTCTAGTTTAATTTTGTATGTTTTCATAGGAAATTTTCAATCTTTTCAGGAGACTTGTCTTACTGGACAATGACCTGTTTCCTGACTTCTCTGTAACCTCTGAGGGAACTTCTGGGTAGCTCTGAGACCCAAGAACAGCTTTCTTAAATTTGATAACTGGGAAGACTATTTGATATTTAGAATTTCTCACAGATAGGAATTCATGAGAATATCAATTAATGAACATGTTGTAGACTTCAAAAGACCATGCTTGAAGCCCTCCTGTTGTGGCTACCACCACTTCCCATTAAGAATAAAAAGCCATTCCTTAGTCAGACTTTTGTCCCTCTGTGCATGTCCATCCAC
>JAQZBX010049625.1:0-19868 GCA_029593785.1 Cabassous unicinctus
TCTCTTACCCAGACACAAGTCTAATCCCAGGGCCTTTACTGATCTACAGCACAATCCACATGTTCCATCAGTGCCCAACCATCTCTGAAGCTCTTCTTCCTTAATCTATGTTAAGATATTAATATATTCATGTACCACACCTCCAGGTAACATATTTGCATTTTAATAAGGGCCTTCTGGAAATAACACATTTTACCAAAGGAATAATTCAGATGGTGGGAGTAACATAGCAGCCCATAGAAAAAGAAACATTTGGGAAAGTAGGTCTTTCCACATCCTGTACACATTCCAGACCTGCACTAGTGTTCTTAGAATAGGGTTTCCCAAGGTGAGTATTGCAAAATCTTAGTTCCTTAAGTTGCTATATAGGAGAATGGGTTTACGTGATCAAATAAGGTTGGGAAATGATTTGGACTATGCCATCTACTTGGAGTGTCACAATAACTTTAACAGAATGAAGGACCTGAAAAATCCTATACTAACTGTCAGGGTCAGGGATTTTATTGCACATAATGGCAGAAGTCACAAGACTCTTGGATCAGAGATAAACGGCTTTACTGCAGCAGACAAGTAGCATAAACATCAGGTTTGCCTTGGTTCACATGTCCCCCAAGACCCATGAGGAGATGTGGAGGGGACCTAGTGATTGTGATGGGTTTGTGTTGCACCCATGGAATTCGTCTCTGAGCTCAAGAAGTCCACCTCTTTTATAGCAAGCCTGCTATTCATCCCACTGGGAAATGTTACCTTGTTCTCAAGATTGTTCCCTGGAAACACAACCATGAGAAATTACCTGGGTAAAGAGTGGCCAGGGTCTTGCACTTTTTGCATAATCAGTAAGAATATACAGGGAGGCTTGGGGCCCAGAGCAGATTGTCCCTCCCTACAGTAACAAATCCAATTTAATTTTGTTAAATACAAAAGTTCCCAAATTCCTTTGACTGACAACTATTTTCTGGAGAAACAGCCTTTAATATTCTGCAGAACCTGATTCAGTGGAAACTATTTTGAGAAAGTGTTCTTACTTTTGGGCTTCACATGGCAGAGGCGGCAGGGTATCCCGTTTTAGGTTTGATTATGTCCATACAAGAGAGGTTTTCCAACACAGAGCCATGTATGCAATTTTTCCCTAGACTTACATCTCCTTTCAATGTTTGTGTTTGAACCAAGTCTGGGATTCATATATGCTATTTTTTTTTCTGATCCAAGTTTACGGTTATCACTCCCAAGACCAAATAGGAATGACTGTAGATTTCTGCCATTAATTATATTCCTAGTTTTATCATTGCTTTTGTTGAGCTGAATCTCTTCCAGAAGTTTAAGGAACAGCTCTTTTCCAGAGGCTCTGTTCCATTCTCTTGGGTCTTCATCTCTCTGTTATTTTGAAAATATACCCCTTTAACTGATTCCAGAAATCAGTCCTCTGGAAAGAGAATAACATTGATTAGCTTATGTAGTTCGTGCATTCCTTGGCCACCTTTGTCATCTTTCTCATCTTTCTCCTGAACTCTGACCACGCTTCTCCTCTTCAACTCTCATCTCTTCTACTTCTTTTTTATTTTTATATTTTGCAGTCTGCACTTACCTATCAATATACTTATTTATTTTTTACATTTTTTTTTACTGGATACATATAAATTTTTTTAAATCATACAATATGTTACATAATATATTTGTTTTATAGTAACACAATCATACATTATTTGTCCTTTTGTGTCTGGCTTTCTTCGCTCAACATGATGTCCTCCAGGTTCATTCGTGTTGTCATATGCTTTACGACTTCATTTCTTAACAGCTACATAATATTCCATCATGTGAATACACCACAGTTTGTTTATCCATTCAATGGTTGATGGACACCTGGGTTATTTCCAACTTTTGGCAATCGTGAATAATGCAGCTCTGAACATCAGCGTGCAGATGTCTGTTCATGTCACTGCTCTCAGTTCTTCTGGATATATACCCAGTAGTGGTATTGCAGGGTCACATGGCAAGTCTATATTCAACTTTTTTAGGAACTGCCAAACAGTCCTCCACAGTGGCTATGCCATTCTGCATTCCCACCAACAGTGAATAAGTATTCCTATCTCTCCTTATCCTCTCCAACACTTGTAGTTTTCTGTCTTTTTAATAGTGGCCATTCTGATAGGTGTGAAATGATATCTCATTATGGTTTTGATTTTTATTTCCCTAATCATGAGTGATGTTGAGCATTTCTTCATGTATTTTATTCCATTTGTATTTCTTCTTTGGATAAATGTCTATTCAATCTTTTGCCCATTTTTCAATTGGATCATTTGTCTTTTTATGATTGAGTTGTAACATCTCTTTAACATCCTGGATATTAAACCCTTATTGGATATGTGATTTCCAAATATTTCTCCCATTGAGTTGGCTGCCTTTTCACCCTTTTGACAAAGTCCTGTGAGATGTAAAAGTGTTTAATTTTGAGGAGGTCCCGTATATCTATTTTTTCTTTTGTTGTGCATGCTTTGGGTATAAGGTTCAAGAAATCACCACCTACCACAAGGTGTTGAAGACATTTCCCTACATTTTTTCTAGTAGTTTTATGATCGTGGCTTTTACATTTAGGTCTTTGATCCATTTTGAGTTGATTCTTGTATAGGGAGTGAGATAGAGGTCCTCTTTAATTTTTTTGGCTATAGATATCCAGTTCTCCCAGCACCATTTTTTGAAGAGACTGTTTTGTCCCATTAACATTAACTTGGTAGGTTTGTCAAAACCCAGTTGATTGTATAGGAAGGGTTTATTTCTGGATTTTCAATTCTATTCCGTTGATCGATGTGTCTATCTTTATGCCAGTACCATGCTGTTTTGACCACTGTAACTTTGTAATGTGCTTCAAGGTCAGGGAGTGAAATTCCTCCCACATCGCTTTTCTTCTTTAGAATGCTATTGGCTACTCAGGTGCACTTTCCCTTCCAAATGAATTTGGTAATTGCCTTTTCTAATTCTTTAAAGAAAGCTGTTGGGATTTTGATTGGTATTGTATTGAATCTATAAATCAGTTTGGGTAAGATTGACATCTTCATGATATTTATTCTTCCAATCCATGAACACGGACTGTCTTTCCATTTGTTTAGGTCTTTTTAAAATTTCTTCTAGCATTGTTTTGTAGTTTTCTCCATATAGGTCCTATACTTCTTTGGTTAAATTAATTCCTAGGTATTTGAGTCTCTTTGTTACTATTGTAAATGGAATTTCCCCCTGATTTCCTCCTCAGATTGTTCAGTACTAGTATACAAAAACATTACTGATTTTTGCATGTTGAGCTTGTATCCTGCCACTTTGCTGAACTCATTTATTAGCTCAAGTGGCTTTGTCATGGGTACTTCAGAGTTTTCTAAGTACAGGATCATGTCATTAGCAAACAGTGAGAGCTTTACTTCCTTTTTTCCTATTTGGATGCCTTTAATTTTTTTCCTTGTCTAATTGCCCTAGCTAGAACTTCTAGTACAATATTGAATAACAATGGTGAGAGTGGGCATCCTTGACTTGTTCCTAATCTTAGAAGGAAAGCTTTCAACCTTTCCCCATTGAGTATGATGTTAGCTGTGGGTTTTTCATATATGCCTTTTATCATATTAAGGAATTTTCCTTCTCTTCTTATCTTTTGGAGTGTTTTTATAAAAAAAGAATGCCGGATTTTGTCAAATGCCTTTTCTGCATCGATTGAGATGATCATGTGTTTTTTTTTCCTTCAATTTGTTATTGTGGCGTATTATGTTGATTGATTTTCTTATGTTGAACCAGTCTTGCATACCAGGAATAAATCCCACTTGGTCATGATGTATAAGTCTTTTAATATGCTGTTGGATTTGATTTGCAAGTATTTTGTTGAGAATTTTTCTATCTATGTTCATTAGAGAGATTGGCCTGTAATTTTCTTTTCTTTTAGTATCTTTATCTGGCTTTGGTATTAGGGTGAAGTTGGCTTCATAAAATGTGTTGGGTAATTTTCCCTCCTCTTCAAGTTTTTGGAAAAGTTTAAACAGGATGGTGTTAAATTTTTTAAAAATGCTTGGTAGAATTCACCTGTGAAGCTATCTGGTCCTGGACTTTTCTTTGCTGGAAGATTTTTGATGACAGATTCAATCTCTTTAAATGTGATTGGTTTGTTAAGTCTTGTATTTCTTTTAGTGTCAGTATAGGTTGTGCATCTCTAGGAATTTGTCCATTTCATCTAGGTTGTCTAGTTTGTTGGCATACAGTTTCTCATAATATACTCTTATGATTCTTTTTATTTCTGTGGTATCAGTTGTAACTTCCCCCCTTTCATTTCTGATTGTAACTATTTGTATCTTCTCTCTTTTAATATTTGTCAGTCTAGCTAGAGGTTTGTCAATTTTATTGATCTTCTCAAAGAACCAGCTTTTGGTTTTGTTGATTTTCTCTATTTTTGTTGTTGTTGTTGTTCTCAATTTCATTCATTTCTGCTCTAATCTTTATTATTTCTTTCCTTCTGCTTACTTTGGGATTGGTTTGCTCTTCTTTTTCTAGTTTCTCTGGTTGTTCAGTTAAATCTTTGAATTTAGCTCTTTCTTCTTTTTTGATGTAGGCATTTAAAGCTATAAATTTCCCTCTCAAGACTGCCTTTGCTGTATCCCATAAGTTTTGACAAGTTGTGTTCTCATTTTCATTTGTCTCAATATATTTACTGATTTCACTTGCAATTTCTTCTTTGACCCATTGATTATATAGGAGTGGGTTGTTCAGCCTCCACACATTTGCAAATTTACTTTTTCCCTGTCTATTATTGATTTCCAGTTTCATTCCATTATGATCTGAGAAGGTGCTTTGTATAATTTCAATCTTTTTATATTTATTGAGAACTGCATCATGCTCTAACATGTGGTCTATCCTGGAGAAAGATGGCTGGGCACTTGAGAAGAATGTATAACCTGCTAAGTTTGGATGCTGTGTTCTGTTTATGTCTGTTAGTTCTAACTCATTTATCATATTGTTCAAGTTTTCTGTTTCCTTGTTGATCTTCTGTCTAGTTGTTATATCTAATGATGTGAGTGGGGTGTTAGAGTCTCCAACAATTATTGTAGAGATGTCTATTTCTCCCTTCAGTTTTGCCAGAGTTTGTCTCATGTATTTTGGGGCACCATGGTTAGTTGCATAGATATTTATGACTGTTATATCTTCCTGGTGGATTGTCCTTTTTATTAATACATAATGGCCTTCTGTATCTCATAACTTTTTTGCATTTAAAGTCTGTTTTGTCTAATATTAGTATAGCTACCCCTCCTCTTTTTTGGTTACTATTTGCATGGAGAATCTTTTCCAACCTTTCACTTTCAGTCGTTTTGTATCCCTGGGTCTAAGGTGAGTTTCTTGTAAGCAGCATATGGATGGATCATTTTTTTAATCCATTCTGTCAGCCTGTATCTTTTGATTGGGAAGTTTAATCCATTCACATTCAATAATGTTACTGTAAATGCATGATTTACTTCCACCATTTTATTCTTTGGTTTTCACATGTCATATTGTACTTTTGTCTGTTTTTTTACTCTTTTGGTTATCCTTTCTGCTATTCTTTCTTCTATACTCTCCTCCTAGCCTCTCTCTCCTGTCCTTTTATTTCACGTTCTAAGGCTTCCTTTAATATTTCTTGCAAAGGTTGATTCTTTTTTGCAAACTCTCTTAGTTTCTGTTTGTTTGTGAATATTTTATACTCAACTTCATATTTGAAGGACAATTTTGCTGGATAAAGAATTCTCAGCTGGCAGTTTTCTCTTTCAGTATCCTAATTGTATCATACCACTGACTTCTTGCCTCCATGGTTTATGCTGAGAAATCCATGCTAAGTCTTACTGGGCATCCCTAGTATGTGATGGTTTGCTTCTCCCTTGCTGCTCTGAGAATTTTCTCTTTATCTTTGACATTTGACATTCTGAGTAGTATGGGTCTTGGAGTAGCTCTGTTTGGATTTATTCTGATTGGGGTACAGTGCTCTTCTTGGACATGTAAATTCATTTCTTTCATGAGAGTTGGGAAATTTTCAGCTATTAATTCCTCAAATACTCTTTCTGTCCATTTTCCCTTCTCTTCTCTTTCTGGAACTCCCATGACACATATGTTGTTGTGTTTCATGTTGTCATTCAACTCTCTGAGCCCCTGTTCAATTTTTTCCATTCTTTTCTCTCTGTGTTCTTTCCTCTTTTCAATTTCAGCTGTTCTGTCTTCTGTATCACTTATTCTTTCTTCTGTCATTTTGAGTCTGCTGTTGTATGCCTCTAATGTGTTTTTTATCTCACCTATTGTGTCTTTCATTCCCATGAGCTCTGTTACTTTTCTGTTCAGGATTTCAAATTCTTCTTTGCACTCACTCAATATCTTCTTGATGTAATTTATCTCTTTAGCCATATTATTTTTTAACTCATTAATTTGATTTTGGAAATTTGTGTGCATCTCACTGATTAGTTCTCTCACATCCTGCATCTCTTCTTGGGCTTTTATATATTCCTTTTCTTGGGCCATGCCTTCCATTTTCTTAGTATGGCTCATAATTTTTTTGCTGATGTCTAGGCATCTGATTAGGATGTAGTTTACTCAGATGCTCAATTTCTTTCTTTTTTGTAGGGACTTAGTGGCAGGAGGCTGTATGTTTCCACTGCTCTTTGATTCTTGGCTCAACCTGGATTGTTAGGATTGTCCCTGCTAGTTGCTGAAAACTTGTCACTGGATCCAGTAATTGGTTGTAGAATTGCTTCCTAGGGCCTTGTGGGAGGTAGCCATAGAGGCCAGAAAAAGCTTCTACTTATTTTTAATTTTCTCACATGCACTTCTTTGGTCTACCAGCAGATGGCACTCTTTGGTTGCTCTCAGTTCAATGCCTGGTGGGAGTGTATTTGTTGCAACACAGACAGGATCAATGTGATAGAGCTTCCTGCCTGGAGGCTAAGAGCCTTGTAATTCAAACTTTCTCTGAGACAGCCCCCTCTCTTTTTCTGGCTAGGAAATATTTCCACTCCCTTCTCAGTCCTCAACAATCAGTCCAGGCTAGATTGTGAGGGTTGGATTTCTCCAGTCCTTCAAGGCTCCCTGGGTAAACCATGGTGTGGTCCCACATGGCCTGAAAGGGCTGATGGGACACAGCAGACCAAATTTGTGGGTCAGAAGTTGAGTCAGCCTTAGGCTGTGTCCCTCTCTCTCCCAGAGGCCCGAGAATTCTAAAATGTCTTTTGTGTGGGGGAGGGTGCCGGCAGCAGCAGCCGCTGGTTTCAACTCACAGTTCGATAGTCGTGAGTTCCCTCCTTTGTCCCTTTCTCCTCTGGGCAGTGTCCATCCTAGAAGATCTTTTTCTAGGCTGTTTCAGCCTGTTCTCTAGCTATTTTTCTGGAGTCATCTCTTCTAATTATGGGGAATTCTTCTGGAAGACATCTTTTCTATTCCCTTATCTCTCTCTTTTTTCCTCCACTTCTGCAGGACTGGGTGTCAATTTTAACTATACCACCATGTAGACTTTGCTTTTCTCTTCTGATGACTTCAATCCAGGAATGTGCAGTTGATGATTGCCTTTCTCTTGTTCCTTTCCTTCTGATCATTTACAGCCTGATTGTCACCCAAATCCTCACTTTTGTTAGAATGCCTCTAAGTAGCAGCCTCTTCAGTCTGTTTTCTCATTGTACCCACATGACCTCCTTTATTTTGGTAAATCTTGCATTATGGTATGAGCTCTCTTTCAAATCTTATGCCTATCCAATCAAATATAACATCCAATTTTCCCTTTAATTTTAACTAAGATTTTTAACTTCCGTTAAAAATTCAGATATAAAGATATTTATTTTCACTTTCATTTTGTATTATAAATTATCTTTCTTAGTTTTCTCTGTAACAATATTTCATATGTTCTTATAGAAACTATGCTTAATTGCAGTTGCAATATGATATTCCCTTGAAATTAGAGTGGTGAGCATCTGTTTGATCATCTTATAAGTCTGGAAATGGAAGTTGAATCAAACATCCATGATAAATCATTAGTCATGAATCAGCCTTACATATTGTGAGAATGAATATTGTTTTCCCCTGGAGTTACTGATCACCATAGGGTCTTGAGACTTTACAAAATGTCTGAATACCCATATTGCTGTCATTTAACCTGATTCTTCTCTGCCATTCCCTGGTCAGGAAATTGGGCTCCATCTAAATGCACAGCTGGTTTTATTTTAGATAACTGACATTTCTACCAAATGATCAAACTGGCTGTAAGTCAGGTAACTAGTTTGCTTTCAAAATAAAATGTGCTCCAGGGACTTGGGGTGGTCATCATTTCTCTCGGAGTGGATGCATTTTAACAAGGCTTGTAGCTCTGCCCTCAAATCAAATGTTCTCTTAGTTTTCAGGAAATTTATTATTTGGAAGCAGCTGAAACTTCAAGGGCCTCAATAAATTTCTGCTTTTATGTTTTTGTGGGAAGATTTATTTTTAGTTCTTTTCCATGTCTCCAACAGATATGCTAGTTCTGGAAACAGGAAACTAAAATAATCAGGGAGAGTGAAGACTTTTCAGGTGAAGAAAAAATTTTCCCATCCATAATTTAGAATGATTTGGTACTGAAAAAATATGAAAACAATTAATCTATAAACTCTATAAAATCACTAGGGCAGGACTAGGCTGATAAAAATTTTGGGAATGGGGTAAATTGGATGGTCAAGGAAGAATCCACTCAGCATGTGGCATTTGAAGAAACGCTGAAGCAAGTGAGGGAGAAAGCCACACAGAAATCTGGGGAGAGTGCATTCTAGGTAGAGGCAAACAATGAAGGCAGAGGCCTTGGAACAGAATTTGCTTGGAAAGTTGGAGGAACAAGTGAAGAGGCAAAGAGAGAGGAAGAAAGATAGGGTGGCAAGCAAGGACGTTGAAGCAGATAAATGACAGGACAGTTGTAGGAGGTAAGTTCAGAACTTTAAAGACAAAGGAGGCAACTGTAAGGACAGATATTGTCCCTGCTTTCACAGAGTTTATAATCTAGCAGAGGAGAAAGAGAATGAGTAATTATTTCAAAAAATGAGATGACTGTTAAAATTAGGGAAGTACAGGGTGTTCTGAAAGTGGTGGGTCCTAACGTACTCTAGGAGTCTGGTCCTTGAGGAAATAATTTTTATGCCAAGAATAACATGATAGCATGAGTTAGGCAAATTGGAGGTTGTGGTGGCTGGTGGGAGGGAAGTGGCCGGCAGCTGTTGCTGGGGTCACAGGTAGGAACAATAAAACTAAATACCCTTGAGATGGACTTAAGGAATTGAAGGGAAAAATATGTGGGGTAACGTTGCAGGACAAAGCTGGAGAAATGGGAGGGTAGATTTATAAGAAGTGTTGTAGGCTCTATAGGAGTTTGGACTTTAGCTGAGAGCACTAGGGAACCATGGGAGGTGTCAACAGGAGTTATATAATCAGGTCTGTCTTTATGGAAGATTGCTCTAGACGAAGAGAGGAGAGCAGATGGAGAGGGGCAAGTGGCGATGAAGGGAAACAGTTACCACACTCCTGCAGTAGAGCAGGAAAGTGGTGATGGTGCTTTAGGGCTTCACTGGGAGCAGTGGGAATGGAGAGACCTGGGAACATTTGGAGAACATTTTGGGCCTAGGATAGATAGGACTGAATGATTGTTTGCAGTGTGGTTGGTGATGGGGAAGGTTAAAGGGCAGAATCAAAGGCGGCATTCAAGTTTCTGTCTCAGGCAATTTCCTGAATGTGGGTGCCATTGACTGCGGAGAGGGAACAAAGAAGAGGAGCAAAGTCAGAGATGGAGTTAGGCTTTGAGAACATGCCATTAGTCTAACTCAGAAAAGCATTGTTGTTGTTGTTGTTGTTTTCTGTAATCCCTTCTCCCAGTAGGACATTTAGAGTTATTCTAATCAGATTATTCTTTGGGTGACTTTAATCTTTAAACTTTAATATAGGAATATCATCTCAAGGTTGCATTTCCTACAGACATTTATGTAAGTCTCTAGCTATTAGGAACTTGATTTCAGAAGCGAACCTTAGCTGGTCAAGGTTATGGTATAGCTAAGCACGTGGCGCCATCTTCAGGATGGCTTGTTAAAATCTTATGAACCAACCAGACTAAAAGGCAAATTTCCAACAGCAAGACACAAAGCTGAAAAAAATGTTTCTGCCAACTTCAGTCGTGTGATAAAGTCCTTTGTCCTCTTGAGAACTATAGTTATCACAGGATATAGGAAAGATAGCGACAGATTTTTCTTTGAAATCATTCCAGTTTGAAAGTGTCTGTGAGCTGGAAAACGAGCTTTGCTGTGTGTGGAAAAGACAAGAAAAGGAAATGAAAGCAACACTACTTGAGATTTTCTGCCTAAGTGCTCAGATTCTCTGGGGCTTCCCCAATTTCATATATAATGTTCTTCACTGGGTGCTTCATAAAATGTAGAGCTAAGTGGAATTTAATTCTTAGGTATGAATATAAAAATTGGGAAAAAATCATTTGTCAGATATTGTGACCAATTTTTCAGTTCAGAAAATGTAGTCTGATAGATTAATACAATCTCCACTTTAAAAATAAAGGGACTAAATGAGATATCAATATTGTATTGATTGGTTACCACTAAGGAAGAATAACATAGCTCACTAGCTTACTATTGTTTTTAAAATCCTCTCAGCCTATAATTATTCTTTGTCAATAAGCTTCACCCATTCTTTGTGCAGAATTCGCATATAAAAACATGTGCATATATGTATTTATCGCAATGCATTTGCCTCCCTCATGTGTAGGACGTAGTGTTTAACCCACCCTGAACATTTAGCACAGTCTCTTGAATAACTAGGAGATAAACAGCTTGGCTTTTACACGGAGCCAAATGATTTTTTCCCATCTTGGCAAGTGGGCTTTCTTCCTAGACTGCTGTCGTTAGAAATGTATACCTTTTAGTTGAGGAATTGCAAGTCCCAGAGTTCCTGTTAATACTGAAGGAGATACCATGATAATCTAAATTCCATTTCTAGATAAGTGGGACCCTCAGTGATGGGTTTGAGTTTTCTAGTGTCTAAATTAGGCTTATGGGGGGGGGAGTAGGAAGAAAGGGTGGGATGTACAGACTGTGTGACCAATAGTGCTATCTTATAGGAATTATGTGTTTACAGTGTGCAAGGTGCTTTACAAGGACTGTCTCGTTTAATCATCATATAGCGTAGGTGCTTTTATTATTATCTGTATTCTACAGATCGGGAAGCTGCAGCTTAGAAAATTTAAAATAGTTTTCACAAGGTCTCTGTGGGTCAGAAAGAAAGGGACATCAAAGAGATGTCAACCCAGTCCAATAGAGGTGTCGGGGTTGCCAACAGAAGCACATTTCACACAGCTCCAGATGGCACAGTGTCTTACTCACATAGAGCAGAGATAGAGCAAAGTCAGCTTCACTAGTGGGTGTGGGGTCCCCACAGTGAGTGGGTTTCACTCTGTGGTTAATGCAGGGAGATGTTTTAGCTGCAGCACCCCTCTCATGTGTGTCCTAGTGGAGAAAGCCTGCTCCTGCCCCACCAGGGAAGGATACACCACCTGGGAGCCGGGCACCATGAAACGTGCCCACCTTTATCAGGCTGTCTCCAGTGACTATTTCCATATGCTCAGGACAGTAGGGGAAGGGATGTGCATCAGTTCTGAGCCCAGGGGAAAGGCAGCAGGACTCACTAGGATTTGCCCCTGCCACATTTAGTGAAGCTGTGGAAATGAACCCTAACCAAGCATTCCCTCTCCAGAGCCAACCAACTTGACCCAAATCCCATACTGCTTTTTAAAGGGGAAAATAATATTATGGTGCAGATGTGAAATAAAGCCCAAATCAAGAACCAAGCTAGCCATCCAAGCAGAAGGTTCAGAAGTGAGGGCAGGAAGCACAACCTGGAGTGATCTCCTGAGGTGCAGGCTTTTTTTAACCTTTGATAGTTCCAGAGTCTTGGCACTGCCTAGGCCAGGAAGCCCTGGGCAGGATACGAGAGTGTGAGTCTTTGAGACTTCAAAGGATGAGTTTGGGAGAGGAGGGACTCTCAGGCACGAGGGGGTGGGAATCAAGGAATCATTTGTCTCTATATTTTGTTCTAGGCTGAGGTCTAGTGATAAAAAGCCACAGTTCCTGAAAACAGAAATCACCATGCGAGGCTAATAATCCATACCAACACCAAGCAGGAATAGAAATAGATATAATACTTCACTTGGTTTAGCCAGGCAGCGGTGGTGCATAGAACATGGCGCTGCAACACTCCCCTGAAGTGGGCACAGCCCAGGCCCACAGACCCACCAGGAGTCCTGCCAGCCGACTGACCAGCAAAGGGCTTGGAGGTTGAAGCCTTGGCTCAAGGCTGAGCACTGTCACTTACTGTGTGACTTTGGACTCATTAATGTATTTGATCTTTAATTTACTCAGCTAAAAAATGGCAGTAATCACTACTTAATAGGATTGTTGTGACATCAAAGAAACAATATACATGGAATACTGTAAGCTCTAGTACTCACTGAGGACCTTGTGTGTGCTGGACACTGGGAATAGAAAAACGAATAAGACACAATCCTTACTCCCCCACCATCTAATAAAACATGTTTATCTTTGTTATCTCAAGCCCACCTCTTGAATTCTCCCTCTTTCCTCTCAATCTAGATTTTGTCTTAGTTTGGGTTTCCTTAAAAGCAGACCCCGAGACAAGGGTTTGAGTGTAAGGGGTTTATTTGTAGGTACAAGGGACACAGGTGAAGGGTGGGAAAGGCAGCCAACCACGGGTGTGCTAACAAGCCACCTACCACCATGGTGATTCTGGGAAGTGCTGCAAAACACATGCCTCAGTTTCCCACCTGAGAGAGAGGAGAACTTGAATATTTTTACATCAACTTTCACAACTCGTTGGTTGAAGATTTCTTCTACTGGGCATTAATTCCCCTTATTTGCGACCTGCCAGATGTACAGGCTGAGTGTCCTGAAGCAGCTTCAGAAAAAAGGCCTTGGGCAGAAAAATACAGATACTGGCAGTCGGATGATGGCTGAAGCACCCTGAGGTCATAAGAGCCAAGGATATGAACAGAGCATCTGCCAAGTTAGGTCCATTGTGTCAGAGGGTGCCTGGGTGGGTTCGCACAATCCCCAGCACCTAAGCTAAACCCAAGGGAGAAGAACCTTTCCAACACTTACCACAGTAGAAGGAGATAAGGAGGAAAGCAGATTGGAGTAGATCCAAAGGAGGCAGGTTCCTAAAGGTACCCTAACCCTTTCTATGATAGCATTGACCCAAGAATTTTTGTGCTTTTTCAGAACTTGGCAGAGATGTCAATAGAACTATTGCTTAACTGTTGAACTTTCTATGATGGTGAAAATGTTCCATACCTGCACTATCCAATACAATAGCCACAAGTCACATGAGGCTATTGAGCACCTGAAATGTGTCCAGTGTGGCTGAGGAACTGCATTTTTAAATTTTAAGTTTAAGTAATTTAAATAACCACAAGTGGCTAGTGGCTACCATATTGGACAACTCAGCTTTAGAGTATTTAAAAAGTTATGTTTCTTAAAATTTTTATTTATCACCATCCTAGTGCAAACTCCTGGGACATGGGAATAAATGGGAAATCTTATCAACATTTGTATTAAAAATGTATTTTAAAATTTTAGTCAAATTTCAAAAGTTTGTCATAATAGTGCAGGGACAATAATTATCTCAGCAGCTCTAGTGCTATTGATGATTCTAAATAAATATTTACTTTGTACTGAGGTTGGTGGAAGAGCAAGATATTTGTGGGGTACTTCATTTTTCTTCATCATTATTTTTCTTCAGGATCTCATTAAATATATTTCATATTATTACTTAAATTTCTATAAACACTAGTTGACTCAAAAATGATATAACATACTTTATGAAGTTAACTTACTAAGGCATTGTCTCTTAGTAGTCATAGTCATTGTAATATAGTTTCCACTCTATTTGAAAGTTATTTGAATCATCTCATGTGCAGTAGGGGATGATGTTATCTTGGAGGTCACAGTTGGTTTACATGTGATTTTCCCAAGCATGTGAACGTTTTGTACCACGTGTAGAAGCAGCTGAATGTGAAGTGTACAAAGAGCTGAGCATCTCAGGCTGGGCTGCACTGGGCCCATCCTTCCAGGGTCGCCCTCCTGGCTCCCTCTGGCCACATGCTCTCTCGAAGGGGCTTCTAGCTTTACTCTCTCATCTTTGTGCATTTTGCCCTCATCTCTAAAACACAGCAGCCCCATCCCTTCTACAAGCTAGTTTTAGTATTTTTATACAAGGTCTTATTTATACAGTGGCATTTCTTTATTTGTTGTCATTTTACCTGTTTATTTTAACTCTGCTGCTATTCAGATTAAGAATATTATTGTTTTTGTTAGTACATCACTTACAACGTTTCATATATTTTGAGTGGAAATTGCATGTTTTGAACCTATTATTTTCAGTTTGTGATTTTGTAGAACTTGGGTTTTCTGTTTCAGGAACACATATGTTACATCAAGGCAGAGATACCTGCACATCGATTCTTCAATTGAATGAGAGTCTAGCAACATAAAAACCCATAGAGAGATCCAGACTCCAAACTGCATCTAGAATGATAACCTATTTTTGAAAGCAAATATTCAGATATGAACTATGTTCCAGACTACATGCCTTGTTTATATTACTGATTTTGCTAAACTGATTAGATATGATAGTAACTGCCTGACAATCATCAGTCACTGAGAAGTCCTGGGAAGCCAGAAATGACAGTGAAGTGGTGATTGGTTATTTGACCTTCCAAAGACCTAGGCCAATGACAAAGGAAAATGGGGATTTGACCTGAACACTTAGATCAAAGATGAAGTTCCATGTGTCCTATTAGAAAGAAGAAATGTGCTTTGACCTATATAAATTATATATATGTTTCTTTGAGATTTTGTTATGTGAGCTCTTTAGGTCCGAAAAACATGAAGAATTTGACACACTTTGTCCTAGTCCCATCTAGGGGACCTCTTCTGTGGTCCAACATAATGGCCCTCTTAGGATATATGGAGGGACAAGTTCATGAATGGCATGTCCATATTCTGGAGTTAGAGTACTTCTCTTCCAGGTAAAAGAAGTCTGTTAACAACTGATCCTTATGATGAAGTTTTCATTTATGTGTGTGTTTGAGGGGAAGAGGGAGAAGATCAACTCATGTATACCCACCTCAGTTGATATGCCTTTAAAGAATTTATTTTAGAGAGAGAGCTATAATAAATTAATATCTCATACATATGCATTAACTTGAGGGTTACATACTTTTGACTGCCTGCCATCAAATTTTGGGCTACTCGCTAATAGCCTTACTCAGGAGGGCTGCCCAGTGACAAGCAAAAGAGGACAAGATACAACTAACAGCTTGATGCAAAATAATTTCCAGGTCGGTATCCACTGCACCAGGAGCCTCCTAATGCAGCTCAGGGGTTTGGAGATTATACTCTGTGTTATTTTAGTGGTTAGGAAAGCACTGGGTCTGGGTTCACAGAGAGGGTATGTCACTTATTTGCTGTGCAATCTTGGTAAATTACTTAGCATCTTTGCCTCGATTTTCTCCATTTTTAGAGTAGTGATAAAATAATTCCTAAAATATTCCCAATAAAAACATTTGAGGTTGCTGAAAGAATTAAATGGACTTAATGTAAAGTAGTTATCACAGTGCCTGGAATATAAGAAGTGCATGAGGCATGTTAGCCTCCATTATGAAGATCTTTCCTGAGTGTTTCTTTTGCCAAATTATAAGCAAAATCATGACAGAAAAATAGTTAACATTGCAAGGAGGCTTCCAGCTGAAACAGCATAAAATACTGTCACCACTGGTGTCAGAATCAGGGTAATCAGTCACCCTGAAAAGGGCAAACTGATCACCAGCATGGGTCTGCTGCTTCCCTTCTTGGAAGGAGAGTATCTGGCACATGAATAAGAGGAAAGGACTGGAACATCTCTGACTGGGTGAGAGTTCCTGTCACAGACAACATGGGAAATAACACAGCTAACGGGTGCAGGCTAAGTCTAATACGCAATTGGATACTGCCAGTGACCTTTGGGCTATTTAGGAACAATCATTTCAACACATTCTTTTTCTCATGAACTTATATTTTCTGTGCACATTTATGCAGTACACCATAAAGGAATATGGTGGATATGACCACACATTGAAAAGCCATGCAAGGTCTAGTTAAAAGAGTACTAGCTCTGGCTCCATATTTTCTGGATTTGGGTCCTAGCTCTTCTTGAACCACTGTGTGACTTTGGGCTGATGAACAAACACCCTGGGTCTTGGTTTTCTCATCTGTAAAGTGCAAGTAATGATAATACCTTCTGCATAGGTTTGTTATGAGGGCCGTACAATTTGATAGGCATAAAATACTTAGACGGTGTCTAGTTTATAATTAGTCAAGAAATGTTAGCTATTAATAGTTTTAAATTTTCATTTATTTTTAAGCATTTTAAAATAACCCACCATTTTATAGAAACATAAACATTACATATCCAGATACCCTACTATGAGTGTTAGGGTGTATGTTTGAAAATTAATGGAAATGACAAATAAGGAGATAAGAAACGTTTTTATTTACATGTAGGTGGAGGAAAGCCATTGGGGAAGCATTTCTGCAGCTACTCTGATGAAGGAGATTACATAACTTGGTTGCCTTCGTACAAAGTACAAAGAGAAGAATACCCATAAGTGAGATGGGGGGTAATGAACAAATGAAAGATAAGTAGGTTTACTTTCGTGACAAAGGACAGAGAATGGGGAGAGAGAAATAATAAGATAAAAGAATATCCTTAAAATTTTATTACTTGTGATTATGCTAGCTGCTGTAATAGATAAATCTGAAATATTGGTGGTTTAACCCAAAGAAATATTTCTTGCTCATATCTCAGTCAGTGAAGTGATTCCTGAATAAACAGTTCTCCTCTAAGTGGTATTTTAGGATACAGGTCCCTCCCATCTTGTAGAGTCAACCATCTTCAGCACAGAGATCCAATGGATCACCCCAGGGGAACTCCATTCTGCCAGATGGAAGAGGAAATCACCTGGAATATAACGGCAGGTGGGAAGTTAGAATGGGGCAGGCCTGCAAGTGGTGCTTTTCATTTTGGCCCACATTCCACTGGCCAGAATTCAATCTCCTGGCCTCACCTACATCTAATTCTGTGCCTAAAGAAAATGACATGGATTTTGAAACACATCACAGCCTCTGCCTCAGACACTTTATGCAAATGACTGTATTGCATTTCTTAATACTAACCAATACAAACTATAATCCAGGCAGGAACAAGGGAAAACTGAATTGTATCTAGAGACTCAGGGAAAACTGAATTGAGTTTATTTTACTACCACAGAATAAAGAAATATGGATTGATGTTTTATGCAAATCAGAACTCATCTAATTCAGAAAGCCCTTCCATGATTACTTTATAAGAAAAACAGACAGCACTGAGTTCTTAACCTGTGTGAGGCACTGTGCTATGAGCTTTATACACATTATCCATACTTCTGTGAGCTAAGAATTATTATGTCCACTTTACAGATGAAGAAAAGAAATTCCAAGAAAGGTCCTGACTTGCTCCACATCATAGAGATAGTAAGGGGTGGAGCACAGATTCACACACAGGCTTCACTCCCAAAGCCATCAGGCTCCTCCACGGCCTGTGACTTTTTACAAAATTATCATTATTTTTTAAATTAAAGAAGTTTAAGGTTTACAGAAAAGTCATATAAAATATACAATGTTCCCATATACCCCCCTATTGTTGACACTGCATTAGTGTGGTTCCTTTGTTACAATTGATGAAAGAATATTAAAATAGTACTATTAACTATAGTCTATAGTTTACATTGGCTGTATTTTCCGGTACACAACCCTATTATTAACACCTTGTATTAGTGTCATGCATTTGCTATAATTCATTAAAAAACATTCTTGTACTATTAGCCCCAGTCCATTGTCCACAACAGATTTCTCTCTGTCATACAGTCCCATGTTTTATTTTCTTTCATTCTGGTACATACATGACCCAAAACTTCCCCTTTCAACCACATTCACATACATAATTCAGCACTGTTAATTACATGCCCAATAATGCACTACCATCACCACCATCCATTTCAAAACCTTTACAATCAACCTAAATAGGAATTCTATACAAATTATACATCAGCTCCTCATTCTCTCCCCCAATCTATCCCCAGTAACCTATATTCTAGATTTTAAATCTATGAGTCTGCTTATTCTAATTAGTTCATGTCAGTGAGATCATACAATATTTGTCCTTTTTTGCCTGGCATATTTCACTCAGCATTATGTCCTCAAGATTCGTCAGTGTTGTCCCATGCCTTAGGACTTTATTCCTTTTTACAGCTGAATAATATTCCTTCATATGTATATACCTCATTTTTTAATCCATCCATCAGATGATAGACACTTGGGTTGCTTCCATCTTTTGGCAATTGTGAATAATGCTGCTATGAATATCCGTGTGCAAATAGCTGTTCGACTCCCTGCTTTTAATTCTTTTGGGTATATACCTGATAGAGGGATTGCCAGGTCATATAGTAATTCTGTACTTAACTCTCTGAGGAACTGACAAACTTTCTTCCACATTGGCTGCACCATTTTATATTCCCACCAGCAATGAATGAGTGTTCCTATTTCTCTACATCCTCCCTAACACTTGTAAGTTTCTGTTTTTTAAATAATAGCCATTCTGGTGGGTGTGAAATGAAATCTCATTGATTTGCATTTCCCACCAACAACTGATCTTGAGCATCTTTGCTTTTTAGCCATTCATATTTCTTCTTTGGAGAAATGTCTATTCAAGTCTTTTGCCCATTTTAAATAGGGTTGTTTCTCTTTTTATTGTTGAGTTGTAGGATTTCTTTGTATGTTCTGGATATTAAACCCTTATCAGCCATGTGGTTCCCAAATATTTTCTCCCATTGAGTATGCTGTCTTTTCACTTTCATGACAAAGTCTTGTGATGCACAAAAGTTTTTAATTTTGAGATGGTCCCATTTATCTATTTTTTTCTTTCATTGCTTGTGCTCTAGGGTAACGTTTAAGAAACCATTGCCCAACACAAGATCCCAAAGATACTTCCCTACATTTTCTTCTAGGAGTTTTATAGTCCTGGTTTTCATTTTTAGGTCTCTGATCCATTTTGATTTAATTTTTGTGTATGATGTGAGATAGAGATCCTCTTTCATTCTTTTGCATAAGGATATCCAATTCTGCCAGCACCATTTGTTGAAGAGTCTATTATTTCCCAATTGAGAGGACTTGGCAGTGTTGTCAAAAATCAATTGGGGGAGCCGGTGTAGCTCAGTGGTTGAGCACCAGATTCCCACATACAAAGTTCAGTGTTCAATCCCTGGCTCCAGTACCTTAAAAAAAAAAAAAAAATTAATTGGCCATTGTAACCGTTGGCCAATTTGATGTAATTATGAATTCCAAAGATATAATTGGATCATGCTTGTAAACTGATCTGTTAATCTGGGCATGATTAGGTTATGATTAGGGTGTTGAGCTCCACCCCTTGGTGGGTGGGGAATCAAATATAAAAGGCATGGCAAGAGCAGTCTTTTGAGAAGCAGCTTTGATGTTGGAAAGAAGGCCCCAGGAGAAGAGAAGCGAACTGTTCGCCTGATCGCCTACAGCTGACCTTGTGGAGGAAACAGGAGCTAAGCCCGGAGAGAAACGCAGCCCCGGGAAGAGAGGAACCCAAGAAGCCTGAACCCTGGGCAAATGTCGGCAGCTGTCTTGCTCCAACACGTGACAATGGACTTTGGTGAGGGAAGAAACTTATGCTTTATGGCCTGGTAACTGTGGACTTCTACCCCA